>BQKN01057991.1:0-17875 GCA_022839385.1 Asparagus kiusianus | reverse complement strand
TATATATATATATATAGAGAGAGAGAGAGAGAGAGAGAGACTTACATCTTGTAGAAGTTGACCAAGCTCCCGGTCACCAGGTTCAAGAGATTGAACAATAGGAACAGCATTCAAGGAAGCAGCCCTCATGGACTTGATGGCTTCTATGACTTTCGTACTCTTAGTCACAGCAAAAACGTTATCATTCACTGCGCCCAGATCATGAACGCTGCTTGAAATCACGTCCTTGAGTTCGTTAGCGTGCTCTGCTAGGAAGGCTAAGACGTCCATTTGGGTGAGCATTCTGTAACCAGGTGATGCCTCTGTTAGTTCTGCTGCTATGACATTTTCTGTATGGCTTTCAAGTGGAACCAATGCACGGTGTACTCCTTTGCTGAATGTCTCCATACAGTCCAGAATGCTGCAAAAGAACATAATACAGTAAAACTTCAATACTTCAATCGGCTACCGTCAACGACTGATCACCAGCACATAAGTTGAATTTGGAATATGTAGGCTACTGTATAAAAATTATGGCTGTAAACCCTCGTCCAACTTAATATTTGTTGCAATGGGACCACAGCAATCAAGAGAAACTTCGCTTCACATTGTATGTGCAATTAAACGGATTTTTTGAGGGAAAAAGGTATCACTTCTACTTGCCGGACTTGTTTAAGTATATAAGTTATAGCATGAAGCCTGGTCAAGATATCAGGGTTTTGTGCAGTGGAAGTCTATGTGTGCCCAACAACAAGGTCCACCGATTTGATAACTTCAGAATATATATGATGCGAAGTCAAACATCCCTTCAGAAGCATTTATATATACTTAAGGAATATCTATCATAATCTTCTCGTAATCTTAATCAATCAGAAGCCTTCAAAAACTTACATAGGCACATAAAAAAAAAGATGCAAGTAATCAAGCTTACAAGATCACTCGAGAATCACTTGCAAAGGAAACTGCAACACTAGCTATGTAGACACGACAGTACGTCCCAAATTATTCACGCCAAGACAATAATGGATCGCAGCGCTTACTTGTCCCACATTTCAAATTAAGCAACACGCATGTTCCGGCTCAACATCAAAGAAATAATAATTCACACCTGGTATTGTGATGCAGAGTCCACAAGCTGAGCCCTTCAGGAGAGTGCCCAATCACCTCACACACCAGCACTGACATCTTCTTCTCCAAATCCTGCTCCTTTGGCCCTGCCGATCCCCCTTCCACCACCTCAGCAACATGCACAAGCACATCCAGCATCGTCACCATCCCTATATACTGCTTCCTCACCGCACCCGTCGCCCGGTCGGACTCCAGTATCATCGACCCGCCGGCGCCGATCCAGCGGCCGGGTGGAGCGGCAACAGGCACGGCCACGATGTTGCTGGCGACGAGGACGTTGACTGTGTGGGAGAGGGTGGCTGTGTAGGGCACCTCCACCAGCCGGCGCTTGTGGGCCACGAGAGCTCGGACCCTCTGATCGCGGAGCCAGGCGCATGATCCTCTTCTCCTCATCTTCCTCCTGCTCTGTTTCAGTTCTGGCGCATCCTCCTCTCCCTCTTCCTTCTCTTGCTTGGTTGGTTTGGGTTCTTGCATGCTACAGGGAGGGAAATCCATCGCGTTAATTAATGTCGTGTTCACGGATAAAGGTAAGCAAGAGGAGATGGACATGAAGGTGATCGTGGAATAATACTGGGTACGTGTCGGAGTGAAACGGACAGATGTGTTCTGCTTCCGCCACGTACTCCTCCATCTAGGCGGCGCAGCTTGCCAGCTTCTCCTCTTTTTAATCCAGAATTTGGATGTTTAAATAGATGTTTTAAGAAATTAATTTATTTTGTGAACGGCAAGATCTGGTTTCTTACGTAAATTAAAAAAAAAATGTTTCGTATCAGAGACAAACCGGTTGCACCGATGAGAAAAGAATCTACGACCCAGAGAATCACGATAAGTAGAACGCGGCCCTGCTCGATGATCGATACAAACAACTCGGGAACGTTTTGAGTCCAAAAAAGTCTGGAGCGAACGACAACATTGCTCCTGAGAATGGAAATAACTCGCTCCCCTAACACGCACGGCTCTCGTATCTTACTTCCTGTGAAAACTACAACAAAAAGTGTGAAAAAGTAAAAAGGAAAATTGATTCAGACTGGAAACCATTGTTGAATTGTTTCACCAAACTAACCCACACCCTCAGTTGGTAAATATTAAATGTGCAATAAACCGTGTCACTTCTAGCACGCAAGCGCCAAACACAAGTACTCATCATCATTCCTATCTTGCCAGATTACACAACAAAAATCATCATTAATCCGATCAAGAAAAATGCCCAAAATAGACATGTAACAATAAAATAAGTGGACAAAAAACAAGGAAGATTTAATCTACAAAAAAGGGCCAAAATATACAGAAGAATCAGTAGCTCATGCTCTACACATGCATGGTGTTAGAGGATTCTCCCACAGATCATAGTTCGGAAATGTCTCCTCGGGCAGACCCGTGCGTGTTTGATGGGTGATGACAACATCCTCGACAAAAGATGCCCACCCCATATAAGGGTCTCCAAAGGATTTCGACATGAGCCCCTTGTCCGGCTTTATAGACTTATGCCGGTGACCCATATATCTACGAGCCCCTATTATCAGTTTGGCGAAATTGCCACCATGGGTCATAACAAAGACATCAGATTCCAAGCACACCAAGAAATCAAGGGCGGCAAGACTTGTTACGTGCTTCCGGAAAACATCCAGCTCCGCTTTGCTGGCCAACTCCTCTTTAGTCACCTGAAGTCAGCTCGCAAACAAGGATATTAAAGGACTGAGTGCAGTGACAATAAAGGAGTAACTACAAACTAAAGAGTTGAAGAACAGAGTACAGCGACACCATTAGGGTAGGCAAAAACAAGCAGACAGGTATCGCAATATGATTACATCACGAGACTTCCATTCTTTTTATGTGTGCATGCGTGCACAAATCAATTCAGTTAAAATGGGAGCAAATTACCACCACGACTATGGGAATGTTCATGTTCATGTTATCAGAGATTCTGAGTTTTAAGCCTAATGGTCTTTCATAAAGTGCAATACTTCCCCAACAATCGTCTCAATTTTTTTGTGGGGGCACCAGTAAGAGTAGACTACTACACAGTATTACATGGAAATATTGACCAAAATTTATGACTTGATCTCAACTTGTTCAACTAGTACCATATTCCTGACTGAGAAAAACACCAAGCTAAAATACACATCCTATAGCTCATTAGAATCAGGATAACAGTTAAAATGGGATATTTTTTGAAAGTGGGATATTTTAGTAGGATAAGTGGGAAATAATTTTTTAAAGTGGAACTTTTGGTAAAATGATGTTGGATAATTTGAGATAATCAAGAAGTAGATAAGCTATCTACTGTGATGATAGCACTGCTAGCTATATATTTATAAAATACTTTATTCGTTAATAATTGTTTATTATAACATAAATTAATCTTAAATAACTATTGCCTAGACTATAAGAATAATATAATAATTATTATATCATAAAATTAAACATTTTTCCATTTGCTTCCTTTTTCGCCTCGTAAATCTTTTTCCGTCATCTCTCAATTTTCACTAAAATTATAATAAATTTTGGATCTGTGGCTTTCTCACTTTAAATTAACCATACAAATATAATATTTGGTAAAGAAAGGGTGTGTATATATGCAGTTCTAGTTTTTTTATCACCTAGTTCTTGACTAAAGCTAGTAATTTGAGAGAGCAGAACTGTAGCTCTCTCTTTTGTATATATCTAGGATAAAGGTGGGACAAATTTTACATTTGTTACAGTTCTAATTGACTAGCAATTTAAAATTTATCCTAGTTCTAGTCCAAATAGACTAAAACTACAAAATTTTACCCCATAAATTATCCTGGTTCTAACTTTGAGTTCTACTTGACTAACACGGGCGCCCCCCCCCAAAAAAAAAAGAAAAAAAAGAAAAAGAAAAAGAAAAAAAAAGATTGGAAAGATAAATGTCAAATTATGAAGGGTCAAATCCGAAGGCATTGAATGGTGCTAAAGAAGGTATAAAATAACGAAGAGACCACATGGGATGTGACATTATGTAATGTTGATCACACTATCGTAGCAAGAAATGAAATATTACCAAATTTGGAAACATATTTCTAAGAGGAGCCATTCTGTTCTGGCCACCATAAACCTGTCCAGAGGCAACATATATCTGTGTTTCTTTAGGGTATCCCATTGCCCGTAAGATAACAGCTACCTCTCCTGGCTCAAGAGGGCAGCGTCCTTCTTTTCTCTTTTGCAATGCTAATTGCCAAAGATGAGATCCATTCTGCACATACATTAACAAAAAGGAGCAATCAACCATATATTATTTTTCTCTTGGTAAAGCGCATGCATAAGAACGTTGAATTTTTTAACCACCTTGTACCGCCTTGGCCATTCTTTCTGCCTATATACTGCCATCATTGCTTTCTCCTCTCTTGTCCCAACAAAGTCACAGAAGGAAAGACCCACCATTCCCTTCTCAAACCTCAGATGAAGTGCCCTAATGGGAAAAGAGCCAATTATTTAGGCAACAATAGAGCAATAAATAAGTTTGGTTGGATTAGCTGGACGAGAGTTGACTAATGGTTACATATAAGGGTTTCCACCGGTAGTACGGTTCCTCATTCTTGATGCAAGAAGATCAGCCATTTGTGTGATCTCAGGTAAAAATTTCAAGGCGTGGTAATTAACCCTGCACCTCAGCCTATTTATTTCAGGTGGAACATTGTCGTACCTGAGAATAAAAATGGTAAGGATGTCAAGAGATTGAAAAATGATGTAACAAAGATGGAAGCTGATCTGACCATACACAAAATGTGTTATAAAAGTAATAAAGCATGCATTATTTGTACATTACTAGGGATTTTAATTAGATAGAAGCAAGAGGGTAAAATGACTTACCCCAACCTATCAACAAAGGGTTTAAGGGCCATAACCTTCTTTTCTTTTATCCTTGGAAGTACATTGTCAATATAGAACTGTGCAGGAGCATACTTGGGTATATTTTTTACAGTACGCCTGCCATGAAGATCATTCAAAAAATCAGAACATAGGAATTGCTCACTAGAATATATTTCTAATTTTAAATTATGGAAAATTAACCCACAAGCAGAATTTATCAATCATATATCTTTCCATCTGTGTTCAACCTAAAACTTCAACAAAGGTATTGTGACCTCCTGGCACAATAACGCTTGTTCCCAGTCAGTAAATTACTTAACAGACCATTATGGATGATCTACTCCACTTAGGCTAATATGTATATATTATTATTAGGACTTCATCATGCATGTAGTGGTCGTAAAATGGAAGTCATTTCAACTAGAAGAAGAAATAGAGTAACATTTAGGCATGTGTTTATTAGGAAACTTAGAGAAAGCTGTTTAGTCCCATGCTGACAACTTTTTGTAGCAATATTATTCGCTCTCTTATAAAAAATATATGCCTGGTGTATGTTACTCTCCCATCAAAACATGGTGTAAGAGCTGAACTTGATGTATGCTAATAATCATCAGAATTTATGATAAGGTATCTTTCTATGCTTTCTAACTCCAGTGGTACTATTCGTTAAACTTCATGCGTTCATCTCCTTGATGTGGCAAAAGAAAAAATCATCATCTCCTTGATGTGGCCCAAACTTTGATGTTTCAAATGAATATTCTAAAGTGCTATTGATATGCTGTTGTTCAGCGTGTTATCTCATTAACTGCATGTCTTCCTCTCTATTCATGAAGAAATTCCTTTATATCTTATCAAGACCAATCATTATTTGTGTTCCTCCTTATGTCTATGGCTGTCGGTTATGCCTATGTCCCGGATCCTGGTCAGTAAGCTGGGTTAACATGTATATTCTTATATGAAGACAGCTGCACATTGGGTGTATTTGGACCAATCAAGCTCTTATCAGGGGTGAAATCAGCCAGCGTTAAAATTAGGGTGGTTTAAGCTTTTACTCATTGGGTTATCATGCATAATTTCACAACAAAGGCTCTCTGTTTTCTTAAATTAGAATGATAAATTTATAATAGAATCTCAAGGTAAGATCAGGTCTGAAGTTATATAAGAATCAGATAGTTCATTTTACAGTAGGATTGACTCGAATAGGAATATTAAGCGCTTTTGCACACCTCAATTTTCATATATGTGCGTAGTACTTTTTGGGTAGTAGGGTCCTTAAACTTCAAGCCAACTTGCTGTGTTTGATTTAGTGATTAATAAACCCACAATTATACATATATCTTCAAGTTCTAATGTGTAATAGAAATTTGGGTGAAATTATTATAAGGTTTTCCCCTCTTATTTAGCATGTATTCCTCACTGCTTGAGGGAGCGTGATGTTCACAATAGAGTTCCCATGCTGTACCGTACACATCCACTTTATTTTTTCCCTCTTATGACCTTTTTTCTGTCACCTTTTTCTTCTCATGGCTAGAAATTAAAATCAGTCAATAATAAACATAAATGAAAATAAATTCTTGCACCAAAAAGTTACTTAACTTCATCTTAGTAATTTGTGACTAAGAAGCAATGATCACAGTTGATTTTAGCCAACCAAAAGGATCCTCCTTTAGATCCAAACACGACGACAGATTAATAGGTAAACAATAGAATGTATTAAACAAACATCATATTCAACTAAGAAGATCTTTCAAGATATAGAGGAGATACTGAACAGAAATTCCAGAAAACGCATCATCAAGTTCAGATGCAGGCAAACTTGAAGTTGGGGACGCACATAGGAAAAGTAACCAGATCTTACCCAGATCTCAACAATCTGCACTTTAGCCATATCCAAAAGGTTATGTGCTTTTACATATCCTTGTAAACCCATAACAAGTGCTACTTGATAGAAATGTAGATGCAGAAAATATAAATAAATAAAGACGTAAATGGTGGGCAAGTATCTTAATGCAGGAACATAAAGGTCGTATTTATTATAAGACCTTATACTGGTGAAAAGCTCGGCTTTGTCTGTAAACCAGTCAGGTATGTCCCGTACAATGCGAACATCATCCTTTAGATACTCAATGAAATGATCAACATCAAATATGTCTTCAAAGTTCCTGCATGTAGTACAAATGTCTTGAATAAATTCATGACTCAGGTATCCAGCAACTTAGACTGAACTGAAAGGAATGAAAATCATATAGCATCCTGAACACAAGAATTTATAGGATAAACTTCTGTAGAACCATCTAGAATTATAAAAGTTCAATGCCCTTCAATCACCAAAAAAAAGAAAAGAAAAAAGAAAGAAAGAAGGGTAACAGTGAATTTACAAAGAAGTGAATGTGAAACCATTAGTAAGACAATATACACAATATGATTTTTTTTAAGTTACTAATAGTAAGCCATATTAATAGTTTGAATATGATAGTGAGAAACGAAAGCCATGAATCGCCATATTGAATGAATTATGCATCAGAAAGTTCACAAAAAAAAAATCAGAATACATGGATCAATAGTTTCAAAGTAGTGTGATAGTAGCAACTGGACTTCATCTCAAAACTTTGGGGTTGACTACATGAATCCTCTTCTTTCATTCAATTATGATGAGGGATATCTCCACTAGTAATTAAAAAATTTGCATAACAGATATAACTGCCTTAACTGGAATAATTAATTTTTAAATAACTAGTTGGAAAACTAAAAAACGGTATATAAATATAACACGGGAATTGCTGAAGTGAAAAACATTAGTCAAGATATATTCAATAACGCAACATTGTATGGTCATAGACAAGTGTTGATTATTCTTTCCCTGCCCGATCCGTTGAAATCCTTGCTTAACCACGGGAAATAGGGACCAAGTATATTAGAGTGATATATGAACCGAAAGATTCTCATTGTATTGATGTCAGAAGGTCTGAAGGGAGTTCCTAACTGTGACAAGTATTTAACCAAAAAGCATGTCAAGGGACCCTCTATTCCAGTTTTCACATGCTGCATCCTTTATGCCAGCATGTTGATGGTTTTTCTCTTTGCGTTAAAAGCCATTTTGAAGTTCTTCTGAGTTCTCCAAATAAACCTCAAAACTAAAGGGATCTATCCTAGATTGCTCCAGAAACCTAAATTGATAAGAGGATTATTTCCTTATTGACAAGTCAAAAATGTATCTTCCTTTTTCTCTGACTTTCAACCATAGTGTTCCCATGTCCAGTGCAAGACCTCAGAAACACAACTTTCTCATCTTATTTCCAAACAGGCCAAACAGCACCAAAAATGAAACTTCAGAAGAAAATAAAATGTTTGATCCCTATATTCAACATGAAATCATATTTTATCATTCTTCCATGTTGGGAAATTTTAACAATGTAATAAACGCATCCGGATAGAAAGAGATGAAATCCAAGCTTGAGGTTCGGATTTGTGTAATTAAGTGTACTTAGTAAGTTTTCCATAGCAGAGTTTTTCTGCCAACAAAGGTCATAGCTCAGACATGAACCTAGGACCTTCCATAGACAAACTCCACACATTACAATTAGGCCAGGCCTCAATATCATGTTGGTGTGTTCTAGAAAATTTAAGGGATCAGAACGAAAGAACTGGAATGTTTAAGTAGAAAAAGAGAAGCATCTTGTGAATAGAGGTCCTGGCTCATTGGGTTTGAAAAAATTACTCTAGACAACTGGATATGCATTGATCTATATTATCACTTTTTTGCCTTCCAGCTTTTAAGATCAATTTATGTTACAGGGTTAACTAAGAAAAGGAACTTTACTTAAAACAGTTAGTTGTAGCTGATAACTAAACTATTGATCATGGAGGTCATTTCCTTATCCTACTAAATTGTGCATATGCAAACGGTAGAAACAGCATCATTAAAGAACCTGCATGCACATCAAATGAAAGCTAAAGAGAACCTTACGTTTTATCTTTCCATATTTGATCTTGCTTCAACACAGGCAAAATAAGTGTTGCATTCAATATCTTAGCCACAGCAACAGCATTACATATCTGCATGGAGGCCAATATTATATTAGTCAAGCAAAATCCTGGCTATAGCGAAGACAACTTTAAAAGTGAAGAACAGATTGATCATGGTAGAATATCAGTATAGTATATGGAGCAATTATTGGAACCATTAGCATAGTAGAGAAATGAACAGAAGTACAATTATAAGATTAGTAAGCTTAAAACATACAAATTAGAATTACAACAACAACAACAAAGTCTTTATCCCAAATTTTTGGGTTGGCTACAGAAACTCATCTCTTCTGTTAAGTTAATCACTATTATCTCCTTCTTAATTGCTTCCAAGTTCCGACATGTTCTCTTAAGCCTGCCTCTTGTCCCTTTTGCCCCATTATTATGATATTATGAACTCTCCTAACTGATGCATTTAGTCACCTCCAATGCACATGGACAAACCATCCCAAGCTATTCTCATAAAAGCAACCACTAACTTCCTGCCAATGTTGTCACATTTCTTATCTTATCTGTGAGCGCATATCCACACATCCATTGCAACATTCTTATTTCTGCTATGGTCATTGACACATGCTTCTTACTTGCCCAAAGTAAAAAAATATTGGGCTTACAATTTCCCTAAAAAATTCCTTCCAATTTTATAGGTCCTCTAGGATCACATAGGACCCTAGAAGCTCCACTTTAACCATCCTAATCTCATTCTCTGTATTCAATCCTATGAACCATGTCAATCATCAACTTTACCATCTTAAAGAATGACCAGTCCTAAATAATGAAGATGGTAACTCTTAAATATTCCTTGGCCATTAGTATTTATTACATACTAATCTATTTTCACACTTTTATGAAAATTACATTTTATGTATTCCATTCTTGTTCTGTTAATTCTAGATCCTTTAGCTCGAGAGCTTCTCTCCATCTTTCTACGTTAAAAATTATATCTTTTCTAGTCTCATCTAATAACACTATGTTATCAGTAAATAACATCAACCATAGGACTTCATCTTGCATATCTTTAGGAGTACTAACTAGAATAACAATCTATACTGTTATAAAAAGAGGATTGGAATGTTAAAACTTCTAATCTTTTTTGCTCTCTCAAATTTTGATAAATTCTAACTATGTCATTATCTCTAATTGATCATTCATTAAACAAATATAACCTTTTATTAATTATGCACCTCCTCACCTTCCTAAATAATTACACTATTTATTTATATTATATTATTAAATAAATTAAATACATAATTTGATATTATTTTTAAGAATATTTTCTCAAAGATTATTACATGATACTGAATAATCTATATTTAGTAATGATTGAAAACTAATCTTTTTACCAAATAAATATTTAATATTAATAATAGTATTATTAATTATTAATGATAGTATAATAAAAATTTATAAAGTATTTATAGTACTAAATTATTTAAGAGCATAATTAAAAAAATTAAATTAGATAAATATTTTATAGTATATAGACAATATAATTAATTTAATAGTATTACTTGAACTAAGAATTATAATATTAAATAAGGTAATTAAAATAAACACCCATGAACTTTAATGTTTTGCAATAAACAGACCCATGAACTTTCAAAATCACTAAATCCCTAATAACTTTTGTAGAAAGCCCCTAAAATCTTTTAGATAAATTACACCAAACTCCAATAACTTTAAAATGCCTTTTTATGCCATTTTCAGATTCTAATTTATAGGGGTTATCTAGAAAAGTTAGAAACTTAATGGGTGTTTTCTTTAAAACACCAAAGTCATTAGGGGTTTAGTTTGATTTTGAAAGTTCATAGCCCTAGGAGCTGAAAATTCCTAAGGGTTTAGAATAATTTACCCTATTAAATAATGATGACAATGAGAAGTAACTGTTGCAATACTCTAGGGAACATCAGGAAAAAAGCTAGCAAGATTAATGCAGCTTACTTAATTTAGAGAATTATAATGAGAAGTAACTATTACAATATGTTGCAGGTATTAAGTGTAACTATTTAGAAAACATCAGGAAAAAAGCTAGCAAGATTAATGTAGCTTTGTTAATTCAGAGTTAACAACTTTCGAGTTCAAGGGGGCATATTTAAGAGAACTTATCGAATTGATAGCTTTATTTAAGAACAATTTTAGATTTAGGGGACCTATTAAAGAAAAGATTAGTATTAGGTGATCATTATAAGAAAAACATTCAATTATAGTAACTACACAATAATAATTAATTCATACATTTCTTTTTAAGAAATCTTATTATATAATTTTAGTTACTAACACATAGTTTTACTATTCAATAAAAAATTCAAAACTTAAAACATGTACATTCAAGTGCAAAGCACATGCATTATACTAGAAAATTAAAAAATTAACTTGACGAGGTAACCAATACTTCAAATCATAGGTTGCACAAAATAGTGCTAAGCTGCTAATGCACCTGTCACGCTAATGCCCAAGCACATAAGCACCAGTGGGTAGTGGCTGCCTACTGTGTCTTGATGTCAAAAAGAATTTGCTTGGTTTGAATGAAATGTAGCATGGACGCATAATTTGTTGCAAGAAAATGGGATCAAAATTCCTTGTTTTCTATACTCCATGCAGTGTATGCATTGAGTTCTTTTGTCAATTAAAAAAGTAATTAGCATAAGATGGAATAATGGCTAAATGAAGATTTGAGGGATAGAAAATAAAAGGAAGTATTTCTGGTATGGCAGTTACTTCTCTTCTGTATGTAGCTGCAGGATTTGCTGTATTTTTCCTACAATTCGTGACCAGTTACCATTTCTTTTTACCCTTTTGATAAAAAATACAATAAATAGAAGTAAATGTGCAACAAGAGCTGCTGTAGCGCTATTCCCTCCAACCAAATAGTCATTCATGTCAACACTCAGTACCTATCTGTAAACTAAAAATTATATCTTATGACATATTAGCTGTATAGATGTCAGAATGACCCTCAAGAGCAACTATAAAAGCAAACTTTGACGTGACAGGACAGGGACAAAGGAATGACTTGGAAGGCAGAAAGCTAAAGCTATGCTGTTCCAGAAGATTAATAATCATGTTTATTACGCTATGAACTGTCTATATCTAATATTCCAACAATAAATCATTGCTACTGAGAGCTTATGTGGAAATTTTGATTTCGAAGAATTGCATACAGAATATATAGAAGTGAAAGTAATGAGTGGCTAAGGATAGACAAAATAAATATGATGGATCCAAGCATTATATGAATGCTAGTGAATAAGTTGATTGATTCGGCTATATAACTCAAGTATTGTTTAAACTCAGAAAGTTTAATGAGCCATCACACACAATATTAAGACTTAAAATAGACATTATAAAAAATGACTCCATCATCATATTCTTCAAATCCACAAGGTTGATGGAAAAACAAAACAACAAAAATATTAGTTTAAGAAATAAAATTGACGAGCAAAATAAAATTGATCAGTTTATCATCATATTATGTTATGCTATCAAAGGACCAATGGCTTCTCCATGCAACTTTAATAAACACAGGGTTAAAGCAAAAGTTGGATGTAGGTAGGGGTGTAGATGGAGAAAAAAATGCAGCAATACCCGTATGTGTGAATCCAAAATTATTATTTGCTATCAGAATTTACTTCTCATATCCACCATATAAATGAAAATTATAAATGTAAGTGAATCTAAGGATATTGTCCGGATCCATTTAAATATCCAAATAATAAGAAAAAACTTTTCAAAGTAGCAAATGCTCAAAACTGATAAAAGCAACTAATTTGCAAAAGAGAACTTTTGAACTTTTAAAGTAACTATAGATCATATATATTGTCAACCCCTCCCCCCCCCGGGGGGGGGGGGGGGGGGGGGGGCAGAATCGTTTTCCAAAGTCACAGATTAATGAAAATAATATAGGTATATGAAACTATCGAATATTAGTCTGAATCAATTATAATATCGAAATAATAGTACACGACTTTTCAAAATAGAAAAAATGTTTATAACTACCAAATTTACATATAACCTCTGGATATAGGTTAGTTCCTTATCGCCACCTCCTAACAGTCGCCAAGAAAAAAGAATAGCGGTAGTGTACCTCTGATTAAGCTTAGATGTAGCTCAGAATACTTCAGCTTGTAGTCTCCTAATTGTGGCCTCCTCCTAACTGTTTATTCATATTACACAGGTAGCAAGCAAAAATTGTCTTCTCATATTCTTTGCTTGCTGCAACCTGGTTTTCTTTCTCTGCTTTTATTTCTGCTGCTTTGTGATTTGTTGGCAATTAGAAGTTTAACCAGGAACAATGATTTGATATTCTGAAGTATAATCAAGAATTGCAAGAGAAAAGATAAGATTTGCAATTTTGGCTCATATCTATATTGCAATTTTTATATATCTAACTCCATTTTGTGCACAGACACACAAGAAGCACGCTGTGTAAGATGGGCTTCTATAGCTGATCAACAATTTTCTAAGTGCCATGTGCATACACTAAAGAGGAGACACATGTAAGATAGCATACAGAAACTTTTCTCTTTCCATTTTCCAGAAGCTTAAGTAATTCGGTACATGTAAGCAGGCACACAAAAAATTATCCTAACTAGGCAAAATATTATATAGCAGAAGTTCCAGAGGAGTACAGTGAAAAAAAGAGATTCGAGGAAATCTCATCAAATAAAATGGACTGCTAATTAGATGGTTGATCCAAGATTGCACCTAGTATCTTAAGGGAACAGTCAGCAAGAGTTAGAAGAAGAAACATGAATGAATAAATTAAAAAGATCAGGAAGGGCCGTAGGACTAGATCTAACTGCCCAAGATGTTCATACATACAGCTATACGCTGCTGGTTAAGACCACCTTCAGCATGAATAAATATATAGCCAGAAGTTTCATTCTCAGGCGGAAGATCTGCACAAGAAAATAAACTACATATTAACAAAAACGAAAAATTTGTGATAAAGGTTTTGTTGTTGTATTAACAAAAAGGAAAACAGATAACAAATCTGAGCAGAAAGCAAACTGGAAAGTGGTTATGAAGAAAATTCCTATAGAAATAAAGAAAATTTTGTTTGAAAGACCAATTCTAGCATACCGAACACTGACTTGTAGTGACAGACAAAAAAAAGCAAACTTCTTTCTTTTCATCTTTTATACTTTTTTGGACAGGAAATTTTTTTTCTAAGTTTGATCTTTAGAGCATTCTTCATACAACCAATTTTTAGATTGCTTCAGGTTGAGAATAAAATGTTTGAATGACATAGGTGATTTGTCCGACTTCATCGGTGCTGCAAGGTAATTTGTCAAAACATTATCACAGATATAGCTTGCATAGGTGTAATTAGTAACACAGAATAGCTAGACCAACTTCATTTACCCCATAATTAAATCTACCAAATTCCATATGAATCATGATAAATGTTTTCATTGTACAAAGCCAATTGACCAATCATAAATTGAGGATATTCTTTCACCAGCTAACACTCATTTTGGCAAATTATTCTTAACATCCAGTTCAATTATCCAATAGTTTCTACCATGTGTGTGAATCAATGATTGTAGTCTATTTCAGGAATTAAAAAAAATTGGGAGTCACAATTTATCCATATCCATGTAATTTTCATCAAACAATTCTTAGTTCTTTTCACTTCTTAAAACAAACAACAATGGACCAATCAATTCCATACTACATGTCAAAATTTTGAGCTATAAGAAGTATAGAACCTCATGTATAGGATCAACAAAATCATCCTCACAAGTCATAAGAAAGGTTACTAAGAGATTAATTCATTGCAATTTTTTCCTCTGTAGTGTTTTAATCAAAGATAATCATTACAACAACAGATTGCAGAATCTTTTTTCTCCTTTCACATCTACTAAATGCCATTTGCACTGCTTAATCAATAGCTAGTGTATCCTACCTACCTCCTCAATATATTTTCATTTAAATCTACCATTAATATTTCTCCTCCTAGTTGGCCCACTAAATGAGCACCACTCAGATTCACAAACTATAACCAGTTCTACTTCAACTCATTTAATTCTCAACCTGAAGCTACATCTATACTCTTGTAGAGGCTTTCATATAATGTTTTGGCGCTCATCTATTTTAAGGTTTTCATTTCAGCAACACCTATCCCATGAAATGTTGTTCCTTATTTTCTCAACATTTTAATCATAAAAGCATTAATTGTTTTATATTCATCTTATAAATTATTTCCTCCTATTTCATGGTAATCACATTATCACACAATCAAGCAATGCTCTAGAAGCATCTCATCACTTTGACCACCCCTTTTCTATATGAACAAACTCCTTAATCTCTCCATTATGACGAATATATGATCTTAAGTGGGAAAACAGCTACTTTATAGTATTTTTCAGCCATCAACACGAACAATATACTCTGACAAAGTATCATACTTTTAGCACTTTCGAGATGCTCTGTTTTCTTTAATTATCTTTGGAACTTCCCCATTCCACCATTTAAGCATATAATATCTTATGTAATGTCCTCAAGTCGCAACAGATTCTAGTAGAAAGAAATTCCTTTACACTTCGGTAGTCATCAATGAAGTTTTGCAAAACTATGCAAAACCACAGTTTGTCACATAAGACAAAAACTTTAAATGATTGCCTATCATGCAAAAATAATAATAAAATCTGTATAAGCCCTCTTTTGAGGTAGGGTTCTCTATGATCTAAAATCCAAAGGGCGACCAAGAATGGATTCTTCATACGAAGACATGATCTTTCAGCATGTATCAAAATGCACATTGCTCCGAAACACCAAGTCACGCTTACAATCATTTAAATTGCAATTGCGGATACATTCAGAAAACCAAACCAACATAAAAAGTTGAGAACTTTGTCTTTGTCCACAACATTTATCTAGTCAAGATTTTACTGATGTTTCCTAGCAAACTACTAACAGTGCAAATTCTAGGGTTTTAACTTGCCTGATATCCCGTTCTCCCGGCGCTCCGCACATGGTTTCCAAGAAGTAGTAGAAGCATGGGGGTTCTCCCAGAGAGAGGGCGCCTCCTTCACCTAAAATCCAGCCATTAAAACCCCCCCAGTTCAACATCGGAAATAGTCAATCAACTAAAAAAATGAAATCTAAAAATCCAACGAAGAAAAAAGCCCCTCACTCTAGGGCAACGAAGAGCTATCCCGTCCTTATAACACAAATAAGGCGCATTTAACCGACTCCAAAGCGACGGCAGAAACACCATCCCCAGAAAGATCAAGAACCCCCCAATCGCAAGAAAAGCTCTGTTACTGGCCGGGAACACCCGAGGATCGTCGAGAAAGGATCGGATCGAGGAGAGGAAGGACGAGTGGCGGTGGAGAAAGAAGAGATCTTTAGGGTCGCGGGCGCGGGCGGAGGAGCGGCGGCGGTCGCCGTCGTCGTCGTCCTTGCCGCTGCCGCCGTCGTGGAGGTGGTCGGGGGAGAAGAGGGGTTTGGAGTCGTCGGAGTCTCTCTTGACGGGAGAGGCGGCGGCGTTGGAGCGGTTGCCCATCGAAGCTGAGTGCCGAAGCTCCGCCATTGACTCGCGCTGTCGATGGGGGATTTGTAGTGTGGAGGAGGGCCCAGATTTGACCCCTCGGATGGTACGGACGACTGTAAAAATGGGTTTTTGTGGTTATACAAAGCGAAAACTGCGACAGAGGAGAACGGATCTACCGACGGCTTATATATAAGCTTTGGTTAAACTGAAGGCTCCGTTATTCACTTTTCAATATATCGATTTCGCGAGGAAAAGTCCCGGGCTTAGAACCATCTCATGGGCATCAAACTCTCGGTCTTCGGCCAGGGGTACTCTCGACGGACCGAGGCACTCTAAACAGAGTACTTCAAAAAATTAAATTATTATGAGAAGCTTTATTTTGATTATATTAATGAATTTATGGGACAAGTTGGGATAAGAAAGTCTTGGTTCTTATGATCGGATGTGGTTGTTGATGTCATTGGTTTCGGCCTGGGGTTGGTCTGTTGGGCAGTGGTGTTGTTTCCTCACGTGGTCCGTGATTTCATTTCGTCACATGATTTTAGCTTGAGTTCGGATTGCGTGTAGTACTCTGCTCAGTTTGTTTCACAGGATTGGATGCACGTAGGGGATGTGTGAACAGTCAGTTATCCGATGATATGAGCGTTGACTCTAAGTGAGATGTGAACCAGTGATCGGTTACATGGTGGCTAATTACATGACCTAGTTACTTAGATGATTACTCTGATCGTTATACTGTAGTAGTGGATTGCATCTAGGTTGTTAGAATTCTAGCTGCATGCCTCTATTGTTATTACTATTATTGTATTGGTCATTCGACTGTTTCTATTCTTCCTTGTGAGATCTTGCCGTGTGCCATGCACACTGACGTACTCCTGTTCTCTCGGGTTGTACGTCAGATTTAAAGGACGGGCAGGTTCAGTTCGGAAGACGTACATGAGCTAGAGTATCCCCCACACGAAGGCCTTGCAGATGGAGCAGAAGAACAAGTTGAAGCTTAGTTATTTCCTTTAGTTATTCGATGGTCCTCAGTTTACTTTTATAGCACTTTTTATTTCTGTGTGGTTGATGTATTATTATGACTCTCCGGTTTTCAGTTAGATGGATTTGTATCAAGGAAAGTTTGGCCCGAATATTATGTATGGGATGATGTTTCGGTTGTGATATGTATCATTTAGTTCTCAATGGTTTATTGTATTCTTGCTAACTATGCTCTAGAACCAGTGACTTCGCATTCATTTCTTGATGCTTAGCTATTAGATTGAGTAGAAAGGGTTTAGTATTTATTTCTCCTCAGTCTAATATGTCGCGGGCTTGCTCGCGTCCTGATTCCCTCGTATTTCGGGAAGCGGGGAGTGACATACATACATACACACACACACACACACACACATATATATATATATATATATA
>BQKN01057990.1:27255-62972 GCA_022839385.1 Asparagus kiusianus | reverse complement strand
TAAGCTTGGTTCTTAGATCCCGAGATTCGAGCGGTTGTTTCCTTGGTAAAACAATCCCTCCCGGCTATTATTCCCTTGGTGGAATAATACCCGTCATATCGTGTAGATCCGACCGGATCGAGATCACGCGGTGGTCCACGGCAAATAACCCCGGCGCAGGCAAAGAACCCACACAAAGCGAGTGACCGCAAAACAGGAGCTCGCGATTCGTTCGACAAACAAGGATAAAAGTTGTAATCTTTCTTTTTCTTATTTTTGATTTTCATTGTAACCGGCTCTTATAAAAAGACCGGATCTTTTGTAACCGATAAACTGTTATCAAGAGTACAATGACATCAATGAAGAAAGACACGATTTTTACCGCGAACAATCTGGCGACCACAGTGGGAGCCACCGATCTCGCCGCCGAGATCGTTGCGTCGCAGCCGCGGATCCCGATCCCGGTCGTGGAGGAGGTCGAATACGAGTTCGACCAACGGAAGTTCGAGGCGTACCTGTCGTCCTCGTCCGGATCCACTTCCTCCCGCAAGTCCAAGTCTCCAAAGTTCACCTCCAAGAGGAAACTTCGTTGGTACGAAGATGTTGAAGCTACCAATGAAGATCTCGCCCCGTTTGATGCCGAAGCTGCATTGGATGAGATCTCCCCAACCTCCAACCAGGTCGGATCTGCTCTGGCCAATTCTTCTGCCGTAGAAGGCGTGATGACTCTCTCGAAGAGAGCCCGCCAAAGGCAACGTTAACGGCTTGCGAAACAATTCGCAAAGGCGATGGAATCCGTGGACGGAGTCTGTTACAAGGCGGATCTGAAGAGCAAAAGAGGCAAACAGCCTCAACAGCAGATGAATGGCGCCTCTTCCAAGCCGCCAACAACAGAATGGGTCCGTGTCAAACGGAATCGTTCAACACTTGAGGAGCGCATTCACAAGCGCCGCGCACTATCAGCGCAAGCACGGGCTCGAGTCGAGGAAGCCCGTAGGAAGCTGCAGAATGGAGTGGCCAAGAAATCGCCACCAACTTACAAAGTACGGAGGCCTAAGTCTGAAGCGGCGATTCAGACTAAGGAGCAACAACTGCAGCCTTCGAAAATTCAACTCACGGCGAATCAATCCAAATCGACGATGACTTCCACAACTGCTCCGGGAGGTCCCGCAAGACCATCCCAGAAAAGGAGGTCAATTTTGGAACGCCTCGGTCAAATCCCCGATGAAGGAGGCAAAGCTCCAATTCAAGATCGTTTGGGCCCGATGAGAGAACCCCGAACGACTCAACATGCTAGGGGTCGACACAACCCTCAACATGACAAGGAGTTCAAGGCTGCTGCGCGCGTCAATTTGCGCATCGAAGTCCGAGAGCCCGCTGAGAACTCACGTCCAAAAAGGCATGTTTCGAGGCGCGTAACTCTCAAAAGCCCGAAGAAGTCGATTCATCCTCAGAAGGAAACGTTGTCGTTCGATGACGATGACGTTATACCTGAGAAGTCGTGCCAACACGCGATAGGTTGCTCCGACTTTCATACGGACGAGCTGTACTATCGTGCTGGGGGTACGAACAGAGCCAAAAAGAGAAGTCCTCGTAGGCTCGAGACTCAGTGCCCATGTTCCAAACTCATTCGGGCGGTATTGTCTCAGTGTGATTGCACTAAGATGATCCCCGAAAGGGTTTCGGTGTTCGAAAGGCTCAGCACTAAGACGTCAAAGCCAAGGCCTAGACATTTCCGACGAAGGAGAGCGTTGTTTGAAGACGGAGAATTCCCGAGGGTCACCGCTAATATGACCAACAAGGGGACATTGGCACGGGATGATCTCGAGTCGATTCTGAATGCATCTCGGCGTTTAACCCGTTTGCAGTCTGGAGCCATCTCACGAAGAACGTATGGGAGGGTCCAGATGAGACCACCTTCAGAAGATGAAGAGTCGGATGCTTGCTCTGCGGTTGCATCTGACAACACTGTATCTAGCGAAGGAGAACTCCGCGAGTCATTCATGATAAGCGCGGAACAAGTGGCCAAGATGCTTGAAGAAGCCATGGCCAAACAACAGGAGACCTTCAGGCTCGAGATGCAGATGGCCATGCAGACCATGAGGGAGATGCATGAGCAGCAAATCCAGGCACTGAGGAACCAGCAAGGTGAACCAAGCCACCGTAATCAGGTTATTCAGGAAGTTGAGCATACGGATGCGGATGAAACTCGCAATGCCGATGACCCTCCCATCAACGCAGGGGGTGGTAATGAGGATGCCAACGAAGATACAGGTGAAAACTTGAAGATCAAAAGTCTCGAGAGCAAAATCAATACCTTGATGTCAGCTCAAGAGGTGAAGAAAACGGGCATTCCTTGTCCATACCCAAGGGAGTGGGATTCAATCCCCTATCCGGCGAAGTTTAGTCTAATCAACTTCACGTCGTTCGATGGGAAAGGTTCCCCCACTCAGCATTTGATTTATTTCAAATCGCACCTGGGTGTTATCTCCGGCAATGAGCCTCTGATGGTGCGGTCATTCGTTGGCACTCTTCGCGGAGCCGCCTTCGATTGGTATCGCCGCCTCAAGCCAGGAAGCGTGAGCAGCTGGGACGACATGGAGACTAAGTTTCTTGCGAATTTCTTTGACGATGATACCGAGATCTCTATCGGATCGCTGCTCGATGAGAAGCAAAAAGACGGGGAGTTGGTCGACACCTTCGTCAAGAGGTTCCGGAACAAGGCGATGAATTGCCGGGACCCGATCACTGAAGAATTCATCCTCCAGACCTGCCACAACAACCTTTCACTGGACGTGTTGGAAGCAATAGGAACAGCACCGTCCAATACTTGGAAAGACTTGAAGGTCCGAGGGGAACAAGCTGAACGCTTCCTCCGAAGGAAGAAGGCCGAGAGGGGTCAATCGACGACGAATCCTCCGAACTCAAACTTCGCCTCCCGTGGTAAGGGCAAAACACCTGCAGCGGCTGTTGACGCTAATCAAACGTCGCAACAGCAGTCCCGGAGACAACAGAAAACTTCGGATCAGAGGCCTCAAAAAGAGTACTCCTTCAAGGACGATGATGTTCCAGCCATCTTCAAATCTCTCCTTGATAATAACAAGATTAAGCTCCCACCGATCACGAATCAGGAGGAAGCTGACAACACTGCGGATCCGAAGTACTGCGCATACCACAGGAGGATCCTTCATCCCACCAAGGCCTGCTTTACTCTAAAGAACAGTATCCAGACCTTGGTTGAAGCCGGCGTCATAACGCTGGAGTAAGCCAGTCAAGAATGGCGAAACTCCAGTGGGTGCACGAGTATAAACTGTATCCCAAAACTCCGAAAAGTATAAGAGTATAAACTACTTCTTTAAACTCCAAAAAGTATAAGAGTATAAACTGCTTCTTTAGACTCCAAAGAGTATACGAGTATAAACTACTTCTCAATCCTCCGACCGGTATAAGAGGTTAAACTGCTCCCTGATACTCCAATAGGTATATGAGTCTAAACTATTTCCGCGGGAAGTTCCTGGAAGAATGTTAAATGTAATATTCTTAGGGATAACCCGGTCATGATGAATAAAGTGATAAACACTAAACTCTTAATTTCTGAAACACTCTTTTGCTGAGATGAAAGCCGGTCACTTCGTTGGATCGCTTTTCCCTCACAAAACTTTCAGTGGTGTTTGATGACTCATAGTCTCCACCACACAATTCCCGCTTGGTCAAACCTTCCTACAGTTATGACCAAAACCAAAATCCCCTCTCGATTCCTTCAATGAACGAGAGGCCTACAAATCGAGCGGTCAAACCTTCCTACAGTTAGGATCGTCTCAAACCTCCCATTTGGTCAAACCTTCCTACAGTTAGGGCCACAACCAAAATCCCCTCTCGATTCCTCCAATGAACGAGAGGTCCACTTTCAAATCGAGTGATCAAACCTTCCTACAGTTAGGGTCATCTCAAGCTCCCGCTTGGTCAAACCTTCCTACAGTTAGGACCACAACCAAAATCCCCTCTCGATTCCTTTAATGAACGAGAGGTCCACTTTCAAATCGAGTGATCAAACCTTCCTACAGTTAGGGTCATCTCGAGCTCTCGCTTGGTCAAACCTTCTTACAGTTAGGACCAGAACCACGATTCACTCTCGATAAACGAGAAATTCATCTTTATCTCGGTAATCAAACCTTCCGACAGTTAGGGTTATCCGAATCTCTTCGATTCTCAGAGTGGAGATCCCACTCTCAGTTTCACCTTTCCGGATTCTGGGGGGTGGAGATCCCACCTCAAGTCTCCTTTCCTTGTTCTGGGAATAGAATATAAAATTCTTCCTTCCCACACCAATCCTTTTCCAAGAATCTTGGATTCATCATAGGAATTTCATCCTGAATCCTAAGAAAGGATAAGTCCGCACCTAACACGCGCGGCCGGTTAGTTCTTAACCGTTAAAAAGAACACCCGTCCGCATATTTAACATTGTGGCAGGTTGTTATTAATAACACCGAAATCCATGCCTCACACGCATGGGGAATTTTATCCTGAATCCTAAGAAAGGATACGTCGACGCCTAACGCGCGTCGCCGGTTTAGTCTTTTTCCGATTGAAAAAGACACCAGAGTTCGATTCTGGGGTATTTTTATCCCGAAGCCTAAGTAGGGATAAGTTAGCATCTAATACACGTTGCTGGGTAGCCTATTCCCATAATAATGGCAAAGTCTACATATTCGAAGTTGTAGCACAAAGTCTAAAGGAGTTCATTCCTCTAGCACAACGTCACATGCGGAACGGATTTAAACAATCCGCATGTAAGCCCGATTCAAACGGTAATCGGTAAGAGCACGTCAAATCCGTTGAAGGCTGAGGATTTGCCAAAAATCCTAAAGTCAACGTCTAACACACGTTGCTGTTTAGTCTTTTCACAGGAGAAAGACGAAGTCTACGTATTCAATATCGTAGCACTAAAAGGGTTAACCCTTTTAGCCTAACGTCACTTGCGGAACGGACTTAAACAATCCGCATGCTAGCCCGACTCAAACGGTAGTTGGTAAAGGCTAATCAAATCCGTTTAAGGCTGGGGGTTAGCCAAAAATCCTAAAGTCAACGCCTAACACGCGTCGCCGGGTAGCCTATTCCCGTAACAAATGGTAAAGTCTATGTATTCGACGTCATAGCACAAATTCTCAGAGAATTCAATCTCTGAGCGCAACGTTACATGCGAACGGACTTAAACAATCCGCATGCTAGCCCGACTCAAACGGTAGTCGGTAAAGGCTAATCAAACCCGTTGATGGCTGAGAATTTGCCAAAAATTCTGTAAGTACGAGTCATTGACGCATCAATTCTATGGATTGGTCTCGTGACTCGAGTATCCGCCACGCTCCAATACCTTAAGAGCTTAAACTGTGTATACTCCAGCAGACGTACGAGTATAAACTGTGTCAAACGTCAAACAGCGCATCACAATGAAGCCTGGACGCCGGACAATGCGTCGCAATGAAGCTCAAACGCCGGACGACGCCGTCAATCGATGATCAGTTCTATGTTGAAGCAACCAACTCGAGCTAAAAAAGCAAGAAATCAGGAATCGACTTCAAGTTCAAAATTCCGACGACGGTCAGACAATAAATGCAGCACCAGAATCCTCACAGGCGTTCTACAAAGCACTGAATGACCTGAAGGAATCGAAGGAATCCAGGACAAAAGCCATTCCAAAGTCCCGTTATACCGACTAAAGGTTGGGACAATCACATCCAAAGTATTCCAGACTCTTCTATAAAAGAACGAGGCTGAAATACTTTGGAGGGGGTATCTGTAGGCGTATAAAATTGCCTATAGGTCCCACAACACAGCTCGACGACGCCGATTCGACAGAACCGACCATCGGGCGACGTATTCAAGCACGACCGTTAGTCCGCAACGCCGAAGCCAAACGACACGCGACGAAGCGGAATAACAAGGCTACGAAACCAACAAATCGCACCCAAGCATTGGAATGCATCCACTTGCACGCGGAATCAAACCAACGTTTCGGGGAATCACCGAGTCATCTAAACAAGAGCGAACTCGGTGATATAACGATCGAATCAAGATCAATTCCGGACTCGGATTAACTGCCATATTTGGAATCAAGTCAACAAACCAATCAAGTCAATCACAAACCGAATTAAATCCGAACAACGGAGAACCGGAAACACCGGAAAACCCGAACGACGGAACCCACACACCCGAGGGGGCTCGGCACTGGGCCGAGCCACCCATGGGTGGCTCGGCCATGGCCGAGCCACCCAGGGGTGGCTAGGTCCTGTTCTGTGCACGGGGCACAGTTTCGAGCGCCTATAAATAAGCCTTGTGCTCATTTGTTTCGGGGGTTGGATTTTGGAGGAGGCAAAGCCCTGCTGAATTGAAGACTCAGATCTAAACAAGATTCAAACTTTGAAGGCTTTGGAGACTTGGACTTCCAGATCCGGTGCTCAGCGATCGTCAACGCCAAATAAGGCAGGAGTTCGAGAGGATCGGATCTTCAGATCTACACGATCACACTCCGGATCTAAGCTTGGTTCTTAGATCCCGAGATTCGAGCGGTTGTTTCCTTGGTGAAACAATCCCTCCCGGCTATTATTCCCTTGGTGGAATAATACCCGTCATATCGTGTAGATCTGACCGGATCAAGATCACGCGGTGGTCCACGGCAAATAACCCCGGCGCAGGCAAAGAACTCACACAAAACGAGTGACCGCAAAACAGGAGCTCGCGATTCGTTCGACAAACAAGGATAAAAGTTGTAATCTTTCTTTTTCTTATTTTTTATTTTCATTGTAACCGGCTCTTATAAAAAGACCGGATCTTTTGTAACCGATAAACTGTTATCAAGAGTACAATGACATCAATGAAGAAAGACACGATTTTTACCGCGAACAGATATAATTCCTAATTTTATCTTGATTTGTGGGTTTTTGCCCTTAAGAGCATATTTAAGTGAGTGCTCAAATCAAAATGCTCAAATAACTTTGGTGAATTCCTACTAACAATATGTAATGTAACCCTAAGAATTAAAAGCAACTACAAAAGGATGCAAAAAGAATTTTTAATTAGGGTCAACAATCAAACAAAAGTGTGAGAGAGAGGTCTTATTTGAAATTTTTATCTTATTAGTAGTTGTTCAAGTGAAAGGTGGATTTTATTAGGGTCGACAAAAGAAAATATTTATTTTTTGTAGTTCGTAATTGTATCTAATTCTAAAAAACTAAACTAGAGGGTGAAATTGGAAATATTAGAAAGAGAACTTAACTTTTTAAGCAAATCTTCAATCTTCAATCCTCTATCTTCATGCTTTGAATTTGTTTCTTCATAAGAAAACACATAAATAAAAAAATAAAAATAGAAAAATCCTAATTACAAGCTTTGATTGACACAGAGTTCGTCAAATTGGACGAGCCTCAATACACAGCGAGGTTCATCTTATAAGGCAAACTTTGCAATAAGCAAACTTTTTCTGACAAAATTTATCTTTACTGGCTTCATCTGATGAACTTCATCTTCACTAACGAACTTTGTTTCCAACGACTGAGTTCGACTGTATAGAAAATCTGGTGGATTTTCCTTAGACGAACTTTGTATTCACTGACGAGCTTCAAGTCTAACTATGAGCTTTGTCTTCAATGACGAACCTCATCTTCCAAAGATGAACATTGAACCTTGTTTCCAATGATGAGCTTCGCTTTTGTTGTTGAGCTACGCTGCATGGCGAGTTCTGTTTGGGAAGTGGATCTTTGTTGAGCAATGAGCCTTGTCTTGGATTGAGATGAGGTTCATTTTCTTGATGACGCTCCTCATATTTTAAAGTTCGGCATTTTTTTAACACCTACAAAACCCTCTTCAAAGTTTTCAGACTTGAATTAGGAGGTATAAAGTCTGAAACACTTTAAATCCTATTTGAACGGATTTAGCCTCATTGTTCACATTTCAATGCTCCTGTAAGCTTCGTCACGAGGCTCGACGGTTGGTTGACCCTCGTCTTGCCATGTGAGTATTATTAGACCCGCGTCCCTATGACACCTTTTAGCCTTATCATCAGTAACAGTTATACACCTTTCCTAGGCTTAATAGGTGGCTGCCAGTTGGTGCCTCGATATCTCCTCCCTAGATCTCACCCGCAGATCTCGTTAGGAAGGGGATTCATCCAACAATCTCAACCGGAGATCTCAATTCTTGATTCGATTTGTCCTGCCTATATATATATATAGCGTCAACATACGAAGAACCCTTTCTTCTTCTGGTTGCTTGAGTTGTCAAATTTCTTCATCTCCAAATTTCAAGCTTTTTCTTCTTTGAGAGCTTCCAATTCAAAACCAATGGCCCCTAAAATTGCTACGAACAAAGGCAAGGGCAAGGAATCGCTGGTCCTTCAGATGATCTCGTGTTTCGTCCGCTTTTGCAGGTAATAGAGCTGAACGTAAGATTTACGTTTTAACACAGATGTACCTTGTCTATTTTAGACTTGGGTTTCTTGAAGGAGATGAATAGTTTCTCCCTTTCTGAGACGAAATCCCTCTGAAAGATGACATCCTTTGAACTAAAGATGTTCGTTGTCTAACATATTTTGTCTTTTTTATGAACTTCACTTGTTGATTGAACTTCATATGTCCAACTGTGTTGGCTATTCCGACGAGGTTTGTCCTCAATGTCTGTCAAATGAGTTTTCATTTGACTAACGAACTTCGTCTTCACTGACGATGTTCGTTAAATTGACAAATTTGTCTTCATCGACGAGGTTCATCTAACATAAAAATTTAGTTCAATTGACAAGGCTCGAGATTTGTTGTTAGACGAAGTTCGTCTATTAACGAAGTTCGAGGTTTGTCTATTAAACAAGGTTTGTTATTAGACGAGGTTCGTCTATTTAACAAAGTTCGTTGTTGGAGTGACCTACGTGTCCTTGGACAATGACTCATTCTTTGAGCTAATGATGTTCGCCTTTTGTACAGTTGTGCATGCATCTGTTCCAATTCCTCCACATAGTGCTTTCGGAGCAGACGGTACCCGAGCGATAGAATATGATTTTCACTATTCCTCTCTTGAAGGTATCCCTATGTTCAGGGATCGAGAACAAGAAGAACTTGAACTGCTTTATGAGCCTTCCGTCTCTACTTTTAGGCGCTTGATCACTGACGCTCCCTTAGAATCAATCAACTGTGATCAAATTGTGAAGCATGTTTTCCTATTTGGAGACTCTTTAGAGGATCCAGTCTTATCGAAATTGGGCACCTATCGATGGCTTAAGACTGTGAACAATCGCAATATGTTCTTTCCCTAGATGGAACGTAACTGCTCTCTCACCACCCTGAAGATTATTTCTACTCCAAGGAAGATGGACTGGGACCTAACCCCGATGCAAGATGGGGTGATATGTGGTCATTTCTCTAGAAGTGGTGTCAAGATAGACAGTATCAATCATTACGTAACCGGACTGCTCCCAGGACTATTTTAGAGAGAATTGCCCGTCAACGAAACAGCCGAGGAAGCTAACACCTTTGCTCGTGCATTCTTCAATTTAAAGGGGCAATTCTCGGCAAAGGACTTTAAGACTCCTGGTTGGTCTCATTGGAGTCCTACCCAGTGGTGGCCTCGTGTCACCGAATACGTCTTATAGGAGAATCAAGAGGACCTGCAGAGATTTGGGCTTTATGCGCCTATCAGGGCGACACAACTTAGTTTAAAAACTAACTCTCACCAATTCTTTAGGGTGTTGGAGTTATATAATCCTGACACTCGTACCTTCTTTACTCCTAACGGTGAATTAAGAATTCCTCTTCATGAAATGGCTGAGGTCTCCGGGTTACCGTATGGAAGATACCCTTATGAGGAATATGTCCCGAGGTACAAGGAGCTAACCGATCCAGAGAAGAAATACCCTCAAGTTGTTGAAACCTATTGGGAGGTAATGTGCCACTACTACATTTGTCTAAATGTAGAGAGATGGGCTGATAAGAAAGGTGAAAAGCTTCTTAGCCACAACATCTGGCACACTACCTCTTTCAGAATTCGAATCATAAGAAGGACCTTATAGTATCACTGGGTCCTTATGAGGTGGGCGAATTATCTCGACGTATACTTGCCAATATACCCCTGTCTTATGTGACATCTTTAGATGAGAAAGGCTACTCGACAGGCACAACATTTGACGGTTACTTTTTCTAATGTGGGGAGATGAATTCTTCCAAGGCCTTATTAGCAAGGTATCTCATGTTATGGCTCAAACATATTGTTGTTCCTTTCGGCCATAACATGAGATACCAATAAGGCAGCTGTAGAGGTGGTATTTTTGGTCGTTTGTTAGGTGCACGGTCGTCAATATGCTCTACCTACCATACTCGCTCGTGTCCATTAGGGATTACGACGTTTATGTTATGCTTTTTCTCACGGTGCTGAGAACCCCAAGGTAGAATTGCCTTACGCCTATCTTATAGTGTGGTTCGCCATGCACACTACTCCTTTCATTCCGAGGTTTAAAAACTCAGATTGGAGTAAGCATTATATGGCCTTGGTTAGACGTACTCTCTAGGACCATAAAAGTTTTTCTTTCCATTGGTGTTTTCCTCATTTTCCCGGGACCAGCTACGGCCAAGCTGTAGTAGACGAATCCAATGGTTAGGGCTACACTGCCCTATCACATGGCTCCTAAATATTCGTCCTGGGTATCTCATTTATCGTTTCAACCCCGTATGTGTAATAAAGCCATACCTGCATTGCCGCTTTGCCCGCCAATTCGGTTATAGCTAATTATATATTGGTAACCCTAATATCCAGTTACAATCTGAGCAAGGGCTTGGTATTGGACCGTCGTTGGTGGTACCGGTGCTCGCTCCCCACTCCCACAACAAAATCCTCAACCTTGGGTGACACTCGCTTATTGCAAATAGCATTGCATGGCGAACACTGTGATCCCCAACTTCAACATCAACTCCTCGGGATTACGCTTAATTCGATGATGCTATAGATCCAAAAACACTTCTAATATAATCCGTATACCATGACTTAAAGAACTTTTATATGCCAAAGAAAGTGTCGGTGCAGAAGAATCCCAACCTTCTAGTCCTCATGAGACTCAAGAAGAGGTAGATGCGGCTTTGGATGAGAGCACATTTTCGAAATCTCCACAAGTTAATGAATACAGTAGTAATATACTCACCGCTGCTGGGGAGGATGAGACTCTTAGAGCCGAAGCTGCATTCGGCGAATTTGAGGATCCCGCTCATGCTGCTGAGCCATTTGAGCATTTTCATCATGAGGTTCCTAAGAGCAGACTCTCACCTCAACAATCCACTAAAGTTGTACCTGGGGAGTCCAACCTTGTTGTGGAATCCTTTGGTATGCTAGTCTTAGCTTATCGTAAGCTTTAAATTGCCACTCTGTTAATGTTTAACCTCTGACATTCCTCTAACAGAACGAGTTGAAGGAGTTGAAGCTTCAAGGTAAATGGGGGAGAAGTCCAAAAGATCGGAAGTTAGGTGAAGAGTTAAACACATCACTAAGAAGCCAAGGCGAGAAGCTCCAGTGATGATCTCTCCTCCCATCGAACCAATTGGAGTTAATACAGAGTCAGAGTCTGAGGATGACGCTCTACTATCTCGACTCCATGTGAGATCACACCCTGAACCAAGTGTGACTACTGAAGATGCTGCCGTTGCCCTCGTTACTCCAATTGAAGCTGAGGTCACTCCGAGTACCAGTATTGAGACTGTAGTAGCTGCGGATACAACTGTTACTTTCGAAACAACTATTGAAACCGAAGTTGCTTTGGATGTAGCTTTTAGAGCCGAGGCTAAAACAACTACAGGTATTGTACCTGATAGCTCTATCACTTCAACGGAGATTGCAACTCTAATGTTAACTGTGTTTAATGCGACTCCTGCAACTGTCATCACTGCTTCTGCCACCATTCTAGTAACCACTATGTTCACTTCACCAGAAATAACAGCTACGTTTGCTAGCAATTCAGAAGTGGTGTCTTCCCATGTTACACCATTTTCTTCTTTTGACTTTTCAAAAGAATTTGGAGTGTCGATAGTTCAGAATAATTTCCTCACCATTCTAAAGGAATCTCCTACTCATGTATTGGATCATGGCGGGGATTTTGCTAGGATTAAGGTGGTGTTAGAACCTCTTCTGCATCTGATGCGGAACTTGACTGGCAATATAGCCCAGCTGCCTTATTGGATACATTTAGCAAAGGTTGAAAGACTTTTCAAGAAGTCGGAAGATCGCTGTAATTAGTCCCTCCTCCCCATAGCTAAAGAATGTGCTCTACAACTCTAGCTAGCCAAAGGGATGATTCTTTGTTTGAGCTCGAATGTCAAGTTCTTGAGAAGAGATAGAAAGTCAGAGAACTCAAGGAAGTTAGCAAAAAATTGTCTAGCGAGAACAAAAGGTGTCTGATGCTAAGTGCAATCAGCAATGCTTAGTCGAATCTTATAGGGCTGAGCTTGCTGACATCCAGGCTTAGCTAGCAGAGGCAGAGAATGATTTGAAGAGCGTAATTGAAATACAACAAACTTTAGCAACCCGACGGGCAGAACATCAAACATTGCTTCAGGCTGAGTCTGAGGACTTGGAGAGGCTTAGCAATGCCGTAAGAAATGTGAAAGTATCTTCTAATAATGATCTTCACAAGCAAGCGATAGTGGCGGTTAAAACGGCACACCAAGAATCTATAGGCCAACTTGTTGAGGAAATCCGCAAAATCATTAAATAATTGTAATGATATTTCATCAATACACTTATGCTCTTATCGATCAACTTTTACCTTTATGCGTTTTGGTTCTTTGTTAATAGAGTTAATTAGTCACGCAATACATAAGACTCATCTTAACGAGTCTCCGCCTTTAAAATTTCAAAAACTGCGGGACAACTGTTGAAAACCAAGTCTTAGAATTTTTAAGATGAGGTTCGAAGTATCTCAACCAGCACTTGATTAAGGTAATGACCCTCGTTTGTTTTGAAATTAAAGATGAGGTTCGACTGATTCCAACTAAAAATCTTGGTTGAAACACCGACCTTCGTTATTTTGCAACTTGGAGGCGAGGATTGATTCTAACTAAATCTTAGTTAAAACAGCGACCTTCATTATTTTGTATCTTGGAGACGAGCTTCGGATGACTCTAACTATATCTTGGTTGAAACAACGACCTTCTTTATTTACACAGAGGTTCAAATTGGTATTAATTGAGCCTCAACATTTGAGTTTGATCGAAATAATGACCCTCGAGATTCAAACTAGTCTCAACTGAGTTTTGAAATTCAAACTCAATGGAGATAGTGACCATCAAGGTTCAAACTAGTTTTAACCGAGTCTTGAAATTCGAACTCAATCGAGCTAGTGACCTTCGAGGTTTTGATCTTTGGAGATTAGGTTCAACTGATTCCAACTATATCTTGGTTGAAACAGTGGCCTTCGTTATTTTTGAATTTGGAATGAGAATTAATCTTAATAAATAAGGTCAATTGGATTCCAATAGTTCCCAAGTTGTTAATCTACATGAATCTGTCGCTTCGTTTTGTCAGCATTAAGTCTTTGGTACTTAATTCGTCGCTTCGAGCCATGTTTTCGTTAGCGTTAAGTACGAACGCAATTAATTTTGTTGCTTCATTCCTAACACCCTTTGGTGGTTTGGTGTCAGGGATTCGCGTAACGGATCCCAGCCACTTGGTTGGCTTCTATGCCTATAAATAAGCAATTGCTTTTTCGAGAAGATCCATCTTCTTCTTCTTTGCCTTGTTTCCAAAATGACTCGGAGGGGTCTTTGCCTTTTAGCGTTCCCATCTTTATCTCCTATAAAGTTTTAAAATTTCTTACCTTCAATGGTCGTCATCGATGAGGTAGGCCAAAGTAGTGATGCTACTGCTTCAGGTAACATTTCTGATCCTTGATCTAATGGTTACCCTTGCTGTTCGAAAACTTGACGAGGTTCAATCATTTAACAGACCTCAAGTTCTCATTTTATGTAATTCTGACCCATTGATCTTTGTAGTGACTCGTTCATTTGGGGATTTCTCAATCTTTCAGAGCCGAAGTCAGGATATATTTTGATAACTTGTTCGACTTTTGAATGTGAACCCGAAGAGATACTCCAAGTTCAATCTTGCTTACTATTTTGACATGCCATGCACCCCCAAGCATGCAATCCTTCATCTGGACTTTGGTCAATATGACAGCTTGGCAGATTCAGTAAAGTGCTTCTTTTCACAAGAGTCAGTAACAATGTTAGAGTTGCCCTCACGTTCTGCGGAGATAGGGGAAGTGCTAATCCTATGCTCAAAGCTTATGGTGTTTCTATTAGCACTCAACTTACCCGAGTAGGTAAGCATGTGCTATAAGCACCAAAGTTAAAAATCGGGCATGAGGAAGACTTCATGCCAAGGAACGGAAGATGAAACTTCAACAACAAGAACTATAACGTTGTTGCAGATGAAACTCATAGTGTAGCTCGAGGGTCGTCGAAAGGACTTGTAACTAAACATTGTATGGTAGTTCAAAGGTCATCGAAAGAACTTGTAACCGAACCTTATATTGTAGTTTGAAGGTCGTCGAAAGAACTTGTAACAGAACCTCGTATTGTAGTTCTAAGGTCATCAGAAGAACTTGTAACCGAACCTCGTATTATAGTTCGTCTTTCAATATTTGTAATTTTAACTATTATATGAATAAAATTGAATGTTTTATCCATATATTGTTCCCTTATTTTATGCAATTGAAGAATTTTAACTTAGGATTTTTGGAAAACCCCCAGCTATCAACGGACTTGATTTTTCTTTACCAACTGCCATTTGAGTTGGACTAGCCATACTTTTTTCCTGAGTATGATGAGTTATCAAAGAGTTTTTTTTAGACTTAAGTGCTAAGATTTCTCTTCTATCTTTAGCATTTATCAGGCTTTAGATCAGATGTATGATAACAAAGTTCAAGTTATGACAATGTGTTAAGAACGAAGCTCAACAAATAGTAGGTTTGTTGAGAAAACGAATGTTATTTATGAAAATGACAACATTGGGATGATCAAGTCACTCAAAAACTTAGAACGAAAACAATAAAGAAAACAAAGACACATCACTTAGTAGGCCAAAGTTAGAAAACACACGTCATTTGGAAAAATGACGACGTTGGGATGATCATGTCGTTCAGTGACTTAAAAGTATAACGATGATGGAAACAAAGGCACATCACTTGGTAGGTCAATGTTGGAAAACACATGTTATTTGGGTTAATGATAACGTTAGAAATATCATGTCATTCAGTGACTTAAAAGTATAACAACGATGATGGAAACAAAGGCACATAACTTGGTAGGCTAATGTTAGAAAACACACGTCATTTGGGTTAATGATGACATTAGGAATATCATGTCGTTCAGTGATTTAAAAGTATAATGACGATGATGGAAACAAAATCACATCACTTGGTAGGCTAATGTTGGAAAACGCACGTCATTTGGGTTAATGATGATGTTAGGATGATCATGTACAGTAACACATCACATAGTAGGTTACTATTGGAAATATATTTTTGCACAAGATTTAAACATTGGCTATCAGTTGTAATCATTAATATGATAGTTTTATAGACCCGCCATCCTATTAGAGAGGATTGGCGAGAGAAATTTGGAGGGGAAGAAGTAAGGAAATCATTACATTTATTTGCTTCTCCTCCTACTATGAGATGTGTTTGACCAAGGAGCCTATGGGTAATATTTCTTCAGAAATTTACCATTGATAGACATTATGATTTTATCATTGTCTTGATTGATGAGACGATACACTGAGTAGATAGTTTCCACTACAAATGATCCTTCTCATTTTGGCTCGAACTTCCCTTTCTTTTTGGAATTTAGAATCATTGGGCGTTGAATAGTGAGAACCAAGTCACCTTCCTTGATTGTACGGTATATAATCTTTTTATCAAATGCTTTGAAAATCCGAGCTTGATAAAATTCAATGTGTTGTTGAGCCAGTAATCACTTTTCGTGTAATGACTCCACTTCTTTAAGATGTCGGCGATGATTTTCTTCCGTTATCATGCCAATTGTAAGTGCTATTCGCAGAGACGAAATTTGGATTTCTAATGGTAATACAGCTTCACATCCATATACTAAGGAGTATGGTGTCGCACATGTCGGCGTATGAATCATTGTGCGATATTCCCACAAGCTTTAACCCAACTTCTCGTTCCAGTCTCTTTTATTCATTGAGACCACTTTAGTGAGAATTATGATGATGGTCTTATTGAAAGATTCTGCTTGCCCGTTAGCAGCAGGATTATAAGCTGTTGAGGCTAAATTCTTAATCTTGAATTTATTACAGAATTGGGTGAAGGCTTGGCTAACAAATTGGGGCTCATTATCATGGATGATACATCTCGGAACACTATATCTATATACGATTTGGTGTTTTAAGAACTTAACAACATCACTCGTCTTGACTTCTCTCAATGGGATAACTTCAGCCCATTTAGAGAAATAATTAGTTATCGCTAAAATAAAGTGATGTCCCTTGGAAGAGGGTGGGGTTATTGGACCAACAATGTCCATACCCCATGTCTCAAATGGCCATGAAGTGGCTGACAGGTGAAGATGCTCGGGTGGCTGATGCATGTAGTTAGTATGTATCTGGTAGGCGTGGTATCGTTTGGCATAAGTAACAACGTCTTGTATCATGTTGAGCCAATAATAATCCAATCTGCATAGTCGGTCCCATAATTTAGGATCAGGCTGATGGGCTCCACAGATGCCATCATGAGCTTCCTTAAGAGCTTCTTTTGCTTCTCTATTTGACAAACAGTGAAGCAACAATCCATCATACGACCTTCGATACAAAGTCTAGGATTGGGAATTATAGTAGAATCTAGGTACTGGTCTACGAATAGATTCCCTTTCCTTGATGTCTTTAGGCAATAAGCTATATAAGACATAATCAATGATCGGAAACCGTCAGTCTCTGGATTCCAGCGTGGCGTGTTCATCTTCAACCACGTTGATCTGCAGCATATACTTCAACTTGAATAATTGTTTGCTTGTTACCATGACTTGCTGGGTAGCTCCCTCAGGTAAAGCCAATGTGGCTGCAAGTGATGCCAATGCGTCGGCATAGGTATTCTTAAGACGGGGTATATAGTCCATGTAGAAGCTTTCAAAGGAATTGGCCAACGCGATGGCTGCGTTATGATAGGGAATGAGATCCTTATTCATAACTTTATATTCTCCCTTCATCTAATTAACAATAAGCGACGTATCGCCATATGCTTCTAGATGCTTCACCCATTGTAAGCGTCTAAAAATACCTATAAGTTCCCACACGTGGCTCGAGACAAAGAGAAGATGATGAACGTTACTATCCGAGTCATAGAAGCGTATTTGACATTAACAAGCACATGAAGTGAATCGACAAACCGTGTGAAGCAACGGAACTTCAAACTAACGAAAAACACGAACTGATCGAGAGCTGCCCTTCTTTTACGAAGCACCACTCGTGTCCTGTTTACTCCACATGTCATTCAACCATGGGAGCTTGTATATCTCCTCATCAGCTTTTCTAGGCACTTTGAATCACGCAATTCCGAGTTTGGACGACGAAAATACGGCAAAAACGAACGGGACGCACGAAATAAAGCCCAGAGCCAAAGCTAAGACACAACAAGTGTCTTGGCCAAGGCCGAGACACTCCAAGTGTCTCGGCCAAGGCCAAGACACACATGGTGTCTCTGCCAAAGCCGAGACACCCAAGGTGTCTGTAGCCCAGAAAAGTCGGTTTTCACTGTTTTGAAGCTGTTTTCGCCCTGATTTGTTCTAACTGATCTAAATATCATCCAAAAACGTGATAAAGTGGTTATAACTAAGGATAAGAGTGAATCGGTCATTCTTATCTGAAAACAGAGCTCTCAAAGCCTATAAATACAGCCCTAGGACCTTCATTTGCACAAATCTAGAATTCTCGAGCGTCGGTGAAGCTCTAATGAATTAAAGACTGAAGAAGCACAAATTTCAGAAGAGAGGAGGATATTAGATCGAGTTCTAGTATAAAGAAGAAAAGTTCGTCAGATCTATAGTTCCCGGTTCCTTTCCTTGGGATTGCCCTGTTACGGTGATCTCGAGAAGAGTGGTTATCTCGCTGTTGCCGAGATAATTGATTTGGTTTCTTGATTCCTTCGCAAATCAATGAAGCTCCGGATCGATCTGATCATTTGGTAGTCCATGGATATTAACATCCCCGTCATAGGCAAAGATCCTACATAAGCAGCGGGAGATAAATGTTTGTTGTGTTCGTTTGCAAGAAAGTTGTAATTGTTGATTAAAAGTCTTATAAAAAGGCTATTTTCTTGAGTTTATTGTAAACGTTTGAAGTTGTAATGAAGTCATTAATAAAATCAACTTTCCACCCAAACAAGCTAGCGACCATAGTGGGAGCTAACAGCCTCGCTGTCAAGACTGTCGTGCCGCAGTCGTCGATCAAGATCCTCGTGGCTGAAGAGGTCGAATACGAGTTCAACCAATAGAAGTTTATGGAGTACGTCTCCTCCTCCTCCTCCAGATTCATCTTTCCTCGCAAGTGCAGGAAGGTCACCTCCCCCTGGAAGATCCATTGGTCTTCAGATTTGAAGACCGAAGAAGGCGATCTTCCCGCTACCGCTGCTATAATTACACCTCGCAATGATCCGTCGGCATCTGATGGAGCCAAAGGCGTAGATCCGGACACCGACTCCATTAAGGAGTTGACTGCTGAATGTGCGCTAACTTTATCGAAGAGGGCTCGTCAGAGGCACCGTTAACATCTCACCCGCCAATTTGCTAAGGCTTTGGATCAAGTGGATGGACTCTATTACCAAGCAGATCTAGAGTTTAGAAAGCGCCAAGTGGCTAAGCCACCACCACAACAAGCATCGGGGTCATCCTCTCAATCGTCAACTGACAAATGAGGTCGTGTCAAATGAACTAGTTCTACTCTCAAGGAGCGCATCCAGAAGCGCCGCACACTTCTTACATACACCCGGATCCTTGTGCATAAAGCACAAGAATTACAAAAAGAAGAGGTGTTCAAAAGGTAACCAAGATCTAAGCAGGTTTGGGTGTCGAAGGCTAAGTCAGCGCTTCTACCCGACAAGAGACACCAGTCGTGTCACTCGCTCGATTCCAGATCCAAAGTTGGTTCCAAGCTTTCTTCAAGTTTAGATCTCGCTCCTTCTAATCTTGTACCTCCGGTGAAGCTCCGCGACAGTATGGACAAATCCAGAGGCAGGAAAGTAATAGCGGAATGCCTGGGTCCTTCGCATGAGGATCAAGGCAAAGCTCCAGTTGAAGAATACTTGGGCACGATGAATGAACCCTGAGCAACTCATCGAACTGGGGGTCACACTCGCCCTTGTAACAAGTCTGAGCCTTCTCATAAAGGGAAAATTCTAGTAACCAACCGCATTAGACTATGAGTCGAAGTCCAAGAGCCCGTTGAGGTCCCGCGCTCACAAAGGCGTAACTCCAAACGTATGACTCTCGAAGATGCTAACAAAGCATTGTATTCCTAGAAGGAAACATATTCGTCTGATGATGATAATGTTACACCTGGGAAATTATGTCAGCATACGATAGGTTGCTCCAGTAATTATGTCGATGAGTTGTACCATCAGGCTGGGGGTACGAACAAATCTCGAAAGAGAGACACCCGGGAAACGAACTTTCATTGTCTATGTGCTAAACTTATTAGGGCAGTATTATCAGCGTGTACTGCCCCAAGACTGCTCTACAGAGGGTCTCGGTATTCCAAAAGCTTTCCTCTGAAGCATCAAATACTAAGCCAAGACGTTTCCATAAGAAACGATCAGCCGTTCAAGATGACGAACTTCTAAAAGTCATAATTAACATGGCTGATAGAGGAAAGTCAACTCGACCTTCTAGTTCTGACCCGCTCATATCGCATCATCTAACCCGGTTGCGATCGGGAATCATTAGACAAAGGGATTATCAGAGAATACAGAGAGGATTATCCTTGGATGATGAAACATCAAATGCTAACTCTGCAATCATTTTTGACAATACGGTATTCAGCCCAGGATAATCCTATGACGCACTTATGATTAACACCGAGAAAATAGCCAAAATCATCGAGGATGCTTTGGCTAAGCAAAAAAGAGAATTTCAAGTTCGAATTGAAAATGGCCATGATGTAGATGAATGAAGAGCATGACCAACAGATTTGGGCTCTGTCTAATCAATTTAGTGAATCCAGTCGTCATAACATTAATAACCAAGCAGGTAGTGATTCAAATGTGAACGAACACCTCGATGAAGACAACCCTCCGGCTGACCAAAACACTGGGGGTGGCCTCACTGAAGAAAACGACGTTAGGGGTAGTCCTACCGAAGATGATAATGCCGAGGGTGGCCGCATTGTTCCTCTTAGAAATCATCCAAAGCATGATACAGACGAGGATAAGAAGATGAAAGACCTCGAGAGCAAAATCAACACTCTGATGTCTTCTCGAGAGGTGAAGAAGACCGGTATTCTATTTCCTTACCAAAAAGAGTGGGAGTCGATCCCGTATCCGGCGAAGTTTAACCTGATCAACTTCACGCCGTTCGATGGGAAGGACTCGCACACTCAGCATCTGATCTACTTTAAGTCCTACTTGGGCATGATATCAGGCAATGAAGCCTTGATGGTTTGGTCATTCGTTGGCACCCTTCACGGGGCTGCCTTCGATTAGTACCGCCGTCTCAAGCCTAGAAGCATCAACAGCTAGGATGACATGCAAAGCTTATTTCTTAGAAATTTCTTTGATGATGACACCAAGGTATCAATCAGAATGATCTTCAAGGAGAAACAGGAAGACGAAGAGACGATCGACGACTTCGTCAAATGCTTCCGAAATAAGGCGATGAATTGCTGAGATCCAGTCACAGAGGACTTCATCCTCCAACCCTGTCAAAACAACCTATCCATTGATATCTTGGAAGTTATAGGAGTAACACCATCCAAGACTTGGAAAGAGTTGAAGATGCACGGAGAGCAGGCCGAACGCTTCCTTAGAAAGAAGAAAACCGAGAGAAGCTAACCTACGACCAACCCTTCGAAATCAAACTTCGCTTCTCGTGGTAAGGGGAAGACACCAGCACCAGCTATTGATGTTAATCAGTCGTCATAATAAAAACCCCAGAGACAGCAAAAGACTTTAGATTCGAGATTCCAAAAAGAGTACTCCTTCAAAGACAAAGACGTTCTGGCTATTTTTGAATCCCTTCTTGAAAAAAACAAAATCAAGCTGTCACCTATCACAAATCAAGAGGAAGTTAATAATACTTTGGATCTAAAGTATTGTGCGTACCACAGGAGGATCATTCATCCCACCAAGGCTTGATTTGCCCTTAAAAATAGCATCCAAGTTTTGGTTAAAACTGGTGTCATAACGCTGGAATAAACCAAATGAGAATGACAGACTCTAAAGAGTATACAAATATAAACTACTTCTTAATCCTCCATCAGGTGCATGAGGCTAAACTACTCCCTGCATACTCCAATAGGTATATGAGTCTAAACTGTTTCCTATCTTTGACGGAAAGTTTCTAGAGAATCTTATATTCTTAAGGATAACCCGAACATGCGATTGAGGACAATGTGTTCCTCATTGGACCCAGTTTCGCAAAGAAAGCTGGGGGTGGATAATTCATGGGGATAACTCGGTCATTACAAACAAAGTGATAAATACTAAATTCATGCTACGTCTGTGCACTCAACACTTCCATTATTAGAGTCTAGACATAATGCTTAGAATTTTGATTTGTCAATCCTTGAAGAATTGTCAAATCCCTTCGTGTTAAGTTCTTATCACTTGACACCAAGAACCCCCACTGAGTAATCGGTACAAGTCAACACTCCCACTGTGATTTGTACTCTCGCTCTCACTGTCTACCTGGTCAAACCTTCCTACAGTTAGGGCCATAACCAAAATCATCTCTCGATCCCTCCAATGAACAAGAGGTCCACGAGTTGAGTGGTCAAATCATTAAATAGTTAGGACCACAACCAAAATCCCCTCTCGATTCTTTCCATGAACGAGTGGTCCGCAAATTGAACGATCAAACCTTTAAACGGTTAGGATCACTCAAACTCCCCCCCCCCTATTTGGTCAAACCTTTCTACAATTAGGACTAAAGCCAAAATCTCCTCTCGATTCCTTTCATGAACGAGAGGTTCACTTTCAAATCGAGTGATCAAACCTTCCTACAGTTAGGGTCACCTCAAACTCCTACTTGGTCAAACCTTTCAACAGTTAGGGCTAAAATCACAATTCACTCTCGATAAACAAGAAATTTACCTTTAAGTTCGGTAATCAAACCTTCTAATAGTTAGGATTATCCGAATCTTTTTGATTCTTAGAGTGAAGATCCCACATTTAGTTTCACTCATCAGATTCTTGAAGTGGAGATCCTACTTTGAGTTTCCTTTGCAACTGGAGATAGAATATAAAATTCTTCCTTTCTAGTATCAGGTTCGTCTTTGCCTCAAGAGAAGACACCATCTTTCAACTCTAAAATCCATGTTTCACATGCACGGGGAATTTTATCCTGAAGCCTAAGTAGGGATAAGTCAATGCCTAACACGCGTTGCCGGTTTAGTCTTTCACTGATTGAAAACAACACCAGAATCTAAGTCTAGGGACTTTTATCCTGAAGCCTAAGTAGGACTAAGTCAACTCCTAACACGTGTTGCCGGGTAGTCTATTCCCATGAGAAAGACGAAGTCTACGTATTCAATATCATAGCACTAAGAGAGTTTACTCTCTTAGCACAACGTCACATGCGGAACGGACTTAAACAAACTGCATGCAAGCCCGATTCAAATGATAATCAGTAAAGGCAAGCCAAATTTGTTAAAGGCTGAGGATTTGCTAAAAATCCTAAGTCAGCGCCTAACACGCGTTGCCGGTTTAGTCTTTCACCGATTGAATAAGACACAAGAATTCAAGTCTGAGGACTTTTATCCCGAAGCTTAAGTAGGGATAAGTCAGCACCTAACACACATTGTCAGTTTAGTCATTCACCGATTGAAGAAGATATACCAGAATCCAAGTCTGGGGACTTTTATCCCGAAGCCTAAGTAGGGATAAGTCAACGCCTAACACGCGTTGCCGAGTAGTTTATTCTCGTGAGAAAGATGAAGTCTACGTATTTAATATCGTAGCACTAAGAGAGTTAACTCTCTTAGCACGACGTCACATGTGGAATGGACTTAAATAATCTGCATGCTAGCCCGACTCAAACGGTAGTCGGTAAAGGCTTATCAAACCCATTGATGGCTGAGGGTTTACTAAAAATCCTATAAGCACGATAGTCACTGACGCACCAGCTTTATCAGTTAGTCTCATGACTTGAACTCCCAGGAGTATACGAGTATACAATGGTCCTCCTTGTTCTAATACCTTAAGAGCTTAAACTGTGTATACTCCAGCAAACATACGAGTATAAACTATGTCAATACTGGTCGATGCAAAACCCTAAGGATAATGTCGGTCAACGCGCAGCCCAAGGTTAACGTCAGTCAACACATTACCATGAAAGTCAACGCCGGTCAACACGAAACCCTAAGGTCAATGCTGGTCAATGCGTAACCCTAGGTCAATGCTAGTTAACGTGTTATGATGAAAGTCAACACCGATCGATGCGAAACCCGAAGGTCAACGCAGGTCAATGCGTAACCCCAAATCAATACCAGTCAATACAGATCGATGTGAAACCTTAAAGTCAACGTCGGTCAACACGTAATCCTAGGTCAACGCCAGTCAATGCATTACGATGAAAGTTAATGCTGATCGATGCAAAACCCTAAGGTCAACATCAGTCAACGTGTTGCGACAGAGATAATCAATTCAAAGTCAACTCATTGACATCAGCCAAAACCAACTCACCAATTTTGATTCAAAACTTCGACGACGGACATACGATAAATGCAGTGCTAGAAGAACTTTAGCTATTCATCAAAATAGACTGAAAATCAAAGAAGTCAAGGATCAAAGCTAACTATAGGTCCTTTCACATCGACTGAAGGTTGGACCGATCACATCCAAAGTATTTCAGGCTCTTCTATAAAGAAACGAGACTGAAACACTTTGGAGGGGGTATCAGTAGGCATCTAAAAATGCCTATAGGTTGCTACACATGGCTCGAGATAGAGAGAAGAAGGTGAACGTCACTATCCGAGTCACAGAAGTTTATTTGACGTCGACAAGTGTATGAAGTGAGTTGACGAACCGTGTGAAGCAACAGAACTTCAGAATAATGAAAAACACGAACTGAACGGGAGCTACGCTTCTTTTAAGAAACACGAAGCACCCCTCTTGTCCTATTTACTCCAAATATCGTTCAACCATGGGAGCTTGTATACCTCCTCATCGACTTTCCTACGCACTTTGAATCATGTAATTCCATGTTCGGACGACGAAAATACGGTGAAAACGGACAGCACGTACGAAACAAAGCCCAGAGCCAATGCTAAGACACCGCAAGTGTCTCAGCCAAAGCCAAGACACCCATGGTGTCTTGGTCAAGGCCGAGACACCGCTGGTGTCTGCAGCCCAGAAAAGTCGGTTTTCGCTGTTTTGAAGCTGTTTTTGCCTGGATTTGTTCTAACTAATCTAAATATCATCCAAAAATATGATGAAGTGGTTATAACTGAGGTTAAGAGTGAGTCAGCTATTCTTATCCAAAAACAGAGCTCCTAAAGCCTATAAATATAGCCCTAGGGCATTCATTTGCACAGATCTGGAATTCTCGAGCATCGGCGAAGCCCTGCTGAATTGAAGACTGAAGGAACATGAATTTTAGAAGAGAGAAGGAGATTGGATCGAGTTCTTCAGCATAAAGAAGAAGTGTTCATCAGATCTATAGTTCTCGGTTCCTTTCCTTGAGATTGCCCTGTTGCGGTGATCTCGAGAAGAGTGGTTATCTCGATGTTACCGAGATAATTACTTCGGTTTCTTGATTCCTCTGCGAATCAATGAAGCTCTGAATCGATCTGATTGTTTGCTAGTTCATAAATATCAACGTCCTCGTCACAAGCAAAGATCCCATGCAAGCAGCGGGAGATAAACGTTCGTTGCGTTCGTTTGAAAGAAAGTTATAATTGTTGATTAAAAATCTTATAAAAAGGCTATTTTCTTAAGTTTATTGTAAACGTTTGAAGTTATAACGAACTCATCAATGAAATTGACTTTTCACCCAAACACCCTAAACTGTTTAAATATATCAAGGTCGACTAACAAAGCATTATATTCGGCTATATTATTGGAGCACGGCTCTATTAAAGAAATGGCTCGTGGTAGCACATGATTTTATGGGAAGATAAATACTACCCCCTACTCCAGCAATAATTCGATCAGTAGGACTTTCTCTTGCTACACCGTCAAAGTATAATTGCCATATCTGCTCATTAGAAACAACATTGGCTTTATACGTCTCATCCGGTATGTCCTGGTATAATTCCACCTTCCCTTTTAATGGATGGTTGACCATAAGATCACAAATAGCCTGATCTTTCACTGTCTTTTGAGGTTTGAAGTGAATATCATATTGGGAGAGCAACAATGACCATCTAGCAAGTCGCTAGTTTAATGTACTGGGTTGTGTCATGAATACCCGAATAGGATTGATCTGCGAAATAACATGTATAGTTTGTCCAACCAAATAATGTTGTATCTTTTGGACTGTGAAGACCAGGGCCGAGCATTCTTTCTCAATAGAAGGATAACGAGGTTTAGTACCCGATAAAGTCCTACTGAGATAGTAGATAGCTTACTCATGGCCATTTTCATCATCTTGTAACTAAGAGTCCTGCCAAGGCATGATCTGTAGCCCGGATATATATTAAGAAGGGTTTACCTATCTTTGGTGCGGCCAACATAGGTGGATTAGAGAGATGTTGCTTAATCTCTTTAAATGCTTTCTGACAAGCTTCATCCCATACAAAGGATATACCCTTCTTCATTAGTTTTGAGAATAGTTGGCATTTGCTTGATAGGTTGGAAATGAACCTACGGATGTATGCCAATCGTCCTTGTAAACCCTGAAGCTCTTTGAGATTTCTAGGAGGTGACAGCTCTTGGAAGGCTTTGACTTTGTCTGGGTCAAGGCGAATTCCGTTAGCGGTGACCATAAACCCGAGGAATTTACCACTAGCCATTCCTAAAAATGACTTGGTTGGGTTCATCTTTAGTTGATGTGTCCGCATGAGGTTGAACATTGTTTTCAAGTCATGTAAATAGTTTCCCTTGTCACGACTTTTAACAACCAGGTCATCCACATAACATTGTACAGTCTTCCGTAGATGTTTTTAGAAAATAGAGGTCATGGCACGTTAATATGTAGCACCAGCATTCTTCAATCCAAAGGGCATTATTGTATAACAATATATCGCAGAAGGTGTTCGAAAGGATGTGTGCTTTTTGTCATCAGGATACATTTTGATTTGGTCATACGTGAAGAATCCATCCATAAAAGATATCTTTTCAAACCCACACGTATTGTTAATAATGACATCCATGATGGGTAAAGGGAAATCGTCTTTAGGACAAGCCGAGTTTAAGTCTTGGAAGTCAATGCACACTCTAATCTTCCCGTTCTTTTTCAGAACAGGGATAATGTCGGCCACCCAGTCAGGGTGTTGCTCCTCGCGAATAAATCCTGACTTAAAGAGCTTCTTGACTTTAGCTTTGATCGCCTTCATAATTTGGGGCCGAAATCACCATTGTTGTTGTTTAACAAGCTTAACGTCTGGTTTGATATTTAAGTGATGCATTGCCACTTGCGATCGAGACCAGACACATCCTCATAGTTCCAGGAAAAGACATCAATATACTCTCACACTAGGGTAATGAGGTCTTCTTTTTCTTCGAGCGACAAGCTGTCACTTATGAATATGGTTTTCGGATTAATCTCGTTTTCTATGTTCACTTAGATCACTTTGTCATCAGTTAGAGGTTCGTGTTGTTTGAAACGGTGCTCCTATTGTATACCAAGTTGTCGGCTTAATGGATCATCGAGCAAAGGTAAATGATCATCTTCTTGATTTTCTATTGGAGATGCCGAAGTCATGTTGGCCATGTGTGCCTTGAACACAACTCCTGTATTGGTGTCTGACTCCTAACAAATGGATCTCGAGGATGAGCTGTAAGGATCATCATCGGATTCTCCATTGGCTCCAAAACACGGCGTTAATGGTGGGGATTTATAACCTAATCTACTACGAGTTTTGCGATAGTAATCCTCCGACTTTCCTTTCAAGACATAAGCGGATCGTATTGACGTCCGGATCCCTTTATCGAAATTTAAGCCTTCTTTATGGATGAAGTTATATCCCATTTTCTTTATAATCTTTCGGGTTGGTGTGAAACATGAGAATTACGGATCTTTCTCTTCCTTCTCAAATTCTTCCAAAGGAGTTTGCGATGGGCAATCACTCTTCCCAAAGATGATGTCTTTTGGCCATTACCCGTAGCCGACACTATAAATACTGCATGCGAAGATTCGATTAGCTGCCGATTTGTCACAAAAGATGATTGAATTGGCATATATAAACTTGATTCAGCATATAACCATGATAGAGGATCTGCCAGTATGCTGGCACTTGTACCTAGCATGTCAGAATTAAATTCAACATACAATAAGTAAGCTAAAATATCGTTATTATTAAAGATAACTTCGTTGTCCTCATAGACATGATCATTTACATCCAGATTTTCAAGACCGATTACGACAAGTTGTATGTCATTAAAACAAGACCCTGTTCCTACTCAGACTCGATATCGGCTTTATTACCGCTATCTGGTTCTTCAATCAGTGGTACTTCAAATAGCTTATTATCAAGGTAATGGATAGAATCTGTGAAATAAATCTCCACCCCCTTGAATGGTTGCTTCTCTACGACCACTATATTGACTTCACCACTCTCATCTACATATTTTATGCATTGATGTAGAGTTGATAGAACAATCAGATTGTTATGGATCCATGGTTGACCTAATAACAAATTGAAAAATGTCTCTACATCGATGACGTTACAGGTGACATCTGTCCTCAAGTCACCCATCTAGCATTTGAGTTTGATTTTGCCAAGGGGACGAATGTTGGAAGCATTAAAGCTATAGATGGTGGTTCCCGTCATTGATAAACAATGTAGCGGAACTCCAAGGTGGTGAATAAGCCTCAATGGTATCATGCTCAAAGCAGAACCGGGGTCAACCTGAGTTCTATCTACCCGAATAGAGCCGATATACCCTGTGAAGTACAACAGTCTATCATGTTTTGGGTTTCTCACGTGCATATCTTCTTGAGAAAAGGTGATGCATGACATTCTTCCTTGAAAGACTTGACAACATTGAGGATAAGCTTCTTCCAGCATTGCTCCAGCTGGGTTTGGTGAAAAGTGGGTGAGAAAAGCCTCATTATCTGCCAACACTTCACGAAGAGCTTCCCTCGTTGATCGGGATAGTTGTAGAAGCTCAAACAATATAATCCTTACGGGGATGTTGGCTAACTGCGTCAATATATCAAACCGAAATGGATCTTTCGAGCTCTCTGGTGCATCCTTCCTGAGTACTTTGCTGTAGAGAAGTTCCTTCACTTTGGGATCATTAAGAATCACTTGTGTTTACTCCGTCACCTCTTTCCCTGGTTTGGATGGTGTACCTACCGTTTCAGGATATTTCTTCAAATACACCTTTCCTTTGCGTGTTCCTGATATCTGTGCAGGTTGTACGGTGAATGCTGACTGCTCATCTTCCGAGCTGCTAAGTGACGTGGTTTCAACTTCCTCATCTGGGATAGATGAAACAACATTGCAAGACCTTTGTTTAACTTTAGGCTTCTTTGAGTTCGTCGATGTTCACTGCTCGTCCACTAGTAAGTCAGGATGAACCCACATGACTTCACCTTTAGAGGTGGTGTAGGGGACCATTCCCTTCTCTTTCTTCTAATGAGGGTCAAGGTTAATGACCTTCATCTCTGCTTGAGAAATTGGTTTCACACCATTATGGACTTGCACCTCAGCAAAGTCTCCGAACTACAGCGAGACCATATTTGCATATACCTTCTTTTACTCGGCTTGAAGGGTCATCACACCTGCATCCAACAAAGCCTAAATTTTATCCTTCAGGATGTAACATGCCTTGGTTAGATGATATACCATCCTGTGGTACATACAATAGTTAGGATGATCGGTCCTTGACAATTCATTTGTCTGTTTCACCTCCGGCAATTTGATCTTTTTTATCTTGATCAATGATGTGAGGATGGAAACCGCATGTTCATCTTTAAATTCATACTTTTTCTGAAAACGATTGTTGAAAGTATTTCCTTTTTGTTTCGTAGAAAATTTAGGAGATGGGGCTGTCTCAACAGCTAGAGTATCATTCCATTTTTATTGCTTCTGGGAGTTATAATTGCCTCTACCCCCTCCCTTCTTAGGTTGGGATTCGTGAGGTTCTTCGGCATCCATCCTCTAGAGCATGTTCTCTACCTGCTTTCCCTGCCAAACCAAATCTTTCCATGAATGAGCTTCAACAGCGCCCAGTTTAGGCAATATATTAATAGAAAGATTGTTGTAGCACATCTCCATAAGAGTAGCTTCAGAAACCTGGTCACGCGAATACAACGATCGATTCCTGAATCTTTTGACAAAGTCGGTGACAGACCCTGTCTTCTTCTACTTCTCGGCCAATAACGTGGTCATAGACACCTCAGTGTCATCATCGAAGAATTAAGCTAGGAAAAGCTTCTCCAAATCTCTCCAACTTTTGATTGACCCAGGTTCGAGTCTGCGAAACCACTCAAAAGCTACTCCCTTTAGAGTGCTTATGAATAGTTGAGTCATAATAGGATCATTACCCACTATATGCCCGGTCTATGCTTGTAAATAATATATGTGTTGGGTAGGGGAACCTTAGCCATCAAATTGCACTAGATTGAGTGGTTTGAATTTCGGAGGATATGGGACTGTATCCTATTCGGTTGGATAAGACCTGGCTATCCCCAGTTCCTTGAAGTTTCCTTGGAGCCTTAATGCATCAACTTGCTTCTGGAAGCCATTCAATTTTTGGTCTCATAGTTTCGTGCGAGGGTTGGACTCAGCTTCAGATGATTCGGAATGAATCCTCATAATATTTTCCTCTTCGTCATCCTCATCATTGCCATCTTGATGTTGACGACTGTTTTCTTCCTTAGCACATGAAGGTCACCTATGTCTTGATCCTGAAACTTGGGGATGAACCTTCTTCTTCTTCTTCTTTTCTTTCTCACTGAGGAGTTTCTTTACCGTTGCTTCCAAGCATCTGATAGACTCCTGTTATTGACGAATAGTCGATTGTTGCTCTTCTATTTGTCACGCTAGGTCTTCCTCGTTTCTATCCATGTAAGCATTCACTTATTCATTTTGATCAGTGTTGAAAGGCTATAATGATAGAGTTTTTAGGCTTCTCGTAGGACATACCCGCTAGTTTTCGATAATCCAATGGGATCCTTACTCCAGCAGGTACAGGTGTTTTGGTAAACACCCTGACTTTCAATGAGTGCTTCTCGTAGTCCTGGGGAAAACTCAAGATCGGATGACTCAGAATAATCAGCTTGGGTTTTACCCTTGCCTTTACTGACCATATTAATCATCACTTCGTCGTGGCAATTCTTGGGTAATTGTTTCTTAGGACAAAAACACCTTCTTCTTAATGAAGCGATCGTCGACAGCTCAATCAACTGTTCCAAGACTAAAGATTTATATGCTGAATTCCTCTGCAGTCTTAGGCTTTTGAGCTTTTTTCATTCAAAGCGGGATGCTTGCTAGACTGATAAGCCAGAGAGGACTAAGCGGAAGAAGGCGGAAGAAGAACCTCGGAAAAGCGCCTCGGGAAGGCAGATCGTGCTTCTAGCAAGGAAGCAAGACCTGCCACGAGCAAAGCCAAGAAGCAAAGAAAGACGATTCTCCGACAGTTCGACCTACCCGGTCATGCTTATAGCTCCGACAGTTTGACCTGAGGGAGCAAACGATTCCCCGATAAAATATCAGGGGAGCAGACGATTCTCTGATAAAAGAAGACGATTCTCCGACAAGGATCGTCTGCGGGTTTACGAGGGAAAAAAAGGGGAGCCTTAGAGGGAGAAGTCCTCACATGAGCATTAGGAAAGTATTGTAGAAATAAGCTTCTCACAATAGCAATGAGATTGCATCTAACTCATGCTGCACTTGTGCTTGAGATAATCCTGAAGGTCACCAGCAAGACAACCCCCAGCTGACTCTGTCATCTTGACTTTACCCGAGCGAGACCCTCTGAATGATAGAGGTTGACGACCTTCGGTAGCTTGACAAACTCTGACATTCATGTGATGAGGTTCGTTGATAGGATGAGTTTAGCGAGTTCATCTTCTCGGTCGGTTCTCAATTTGAGGTTTGTTTCATGATGAACCTTGGTATAAACTTCTTGTTGAGCTTGATGAACTTCTTGTTGAGCTTGATGAACTTCTTTTTGAAGATGAGGTATGTTTTGTGATCCTACTCGGGTACGAGGATGAGGTTCATTATTTTGACGTTCCTCAGTTACCTGACCCTCGTCAGACTTGTTAACCTTGGGCTGGTCAGCTCTCGCTCGATAGTGAAAACCGTCTAGCGAGACCAATGCTTGAGCCATATGACGAGCTTGGTTCTTACGTTGATGTCCTCGAGCACATCTCAGCAGTGGACCGACAGAAACTTTTGTCTTAGTAAACACTGGGCGAGGTTCATTATTAAAAGCCATAGTTTAGATAGTAGAAGCTGAAGTTCGGCTAGGTTGCTTGACAACCCATTTCCTAGCCTGACAGCTAGTTACTAGAGCCTCCTTTTTGAGGGGCATGGACTTTTTCTCGAGGTTGACTCGAGTTGAGTTATCACAAGCCACTTGGATAGAAATCTTATACGAGACTCGACAGCACTTACGTTCCTTCGTGGGGCTAGACTTACCAGAGGAGAGGAACTCCTCGTATTTGGACTGGTCAAATTCGATGACCAAAGTCTCGATGTTCGTTCCCACAATGATCTTGTCTGATTATGTCACCATCAGTTTGTTAGAAAGAATGGCTTCTCCCACTATGATCGCCATCATCTCTAGGGTCGAAAAATTGGCTGGGGATTGATTCTCTTGTTTTAAGAAAACTGAGTTCGATCACTTGGTACGAAACCCTTACAATCACTCACACTCTCTCTCGATTACAGATGAAGAGAAGATTAATTCAGCTCCTCCTTGTTTAACGTAGATTCTTGGTAGTGAAAGGATTCTTTCCCCGATGCATGAGTTAAGATTGCCTCCCGTTGACGATCAGAACAAGATTGCTGAAGCTTCTGGCACTTGTTTGAATGCTAGAATCGAGGTTCGAATTCTAGATCTATACGCAAGAGCTTTGATCTCTAATGATTCTTGAGGTCTAAATTGCTAAGAGTTTAAAAGTCCAAACCTTTTCCTTTGTAGCCATCCATAGCTATTTATAGGGTTTAAGCACATAACCGACGTGCTAAGATCACGGGTAAAGGGGCGTAATCGCCTCCTCCAAATTAGCGCATGCCGTAATATGCTCCTGAAGATTAGCCCATGTGCCTGACTAAATCTTTGGAGCTATTACAACTAAATCTCATGTGGACGATGAGCCTCGTCTTTGATTGACACGGAGTTCGTCAAATTGGACTAGCCTTGATATGCAGCGAGGTTCATCTTATAAGGCAAACTTTACAGTAAGTGAACTTCTTCTGAGGAATTTTATCTTTACTGACTTCGTCTGATGAACTTCATCTTCACTAACGAACTTCGTTTTCAACGACTGAGTTTGACTATGTAGCAAATCTGGTGGATTGCCCTTAGACGAACTTTGTCTTCACTGACGAGCTTCTAGTCTGACGATGAGCATTGTCTTCACTGACGAACCTCATCTTCTAAAGATGAACGTCGAACATCATTTCCAATGATAAGCTTCCATTTTATTGTTGAGCTTTGCTACGTGGAAAGTTCTGTTTAGGAAGTGGATCTTTGCTGAGCAACGAGCCTCGTCTTAGATTGAGATGAGGTTCATCTTCTTGATGACCCTCCTCATATTTTGAAGTTCGGAATTTTTTTAATGGAAGTTTGGTATTTTTTAATGCCTACAAAGGGTAATCAGAATAGGAATCAGTTGAAGTCAACCAAGAAGAGGTCAAACTCGAAAGTTAGGTCTATCAAAGAGAAGTATTGGAACTGTAACCAGGAGGGCTATATGTCTTCAGCCTGTAAAGCATAAAAGAAGGACGAGAATGAGCAGGAGACTCATCTCGTGCAAGATGCATTGATCCTTGCTATGGATAGTGATTCTGATTCATGGGTTATTGATTCGGGAGCCTCGTTTCACGCCATTACTAATAGGAAGCTTCTTCATAACTATGTAGTATGGGACTTTGGAAAAGTATACTTGGGGATAATGAACCATGTAGTGTTATTAAAAGATGTGATGTGGAAATACAGTTGAAGGGCTTTGAGTGAAATCTGAAGAATGTCAGACACGTACCGAAGCTAAAGAGGAATCTTATTTTGGTTGGATAGCTTGGAACGAAAGTTTATGTTTCAACATTCATCGGGAATTTGTAGAAAATCTCCAACAGCACAATGGTGGTTGCCCGAGGCAACAAAGCAGGAACTCTCTATCTCACCTCACATGTGAGTGACACCCTCACAATTGCAGCTAGCAAGAAGAGTGCATAGCTATGGCATAATAGGCTACGACGCATGATCGAGAAGGGGATAAAAATTCTACATTCATAAGGAAAGCTAACCGGCATTGATTCAGTAAAAGTTGGTGTTTACGATGACTGTATCTACGGGAACCAGAAGAGAGTTAGTTTTTAGAAGGATGGAAGACCATCCAAAGCTCAGAAGCCAGAGCTTGTTTATACAGACGTATGGGGTCCAGCTAGTGTGTCTTCTCTTAGTAGTTCGGTGTATTATGTCACCTTTATTGACGATTACTCGTAGAAGGTATGGGTATACTTCATGAAGCACAAGTCAGAGGTGCTCAGGATCTTCAAGAAGTGAAAGGCCATAGTGGAGAATGAGACAGATCTAAAGGTGAAGTGTCTGAGATCAGACAACAGTAGAGAATATGAGCTAGAGGAGTTTAAGACGCTCTGTGCTCTAAACGGGATTCATTTGGAGAGGACTACTCCAGGACACCGCAACAGAATGGCGTTGCAGAAAAGATGAGTGTGCTAGGAGTATGTGATTATGTGTAGGTCTGCCTAAGATATTTTGAGAGGGTGCGGTGCATACGGCAGCTTACTTGATTAATCATAGGCCATTAGTTCTATTAGATTTCGAGATTCAAGAAGAGGTTTGGAGTGACAAGAAGGTTAATCTCTCACATTTGAAGGTCTTTGGTTGTGTGACATATGTTCATATCAGTGATCATGTCAGGGATAAGCTAGAAGCTAAGTTACAGAAGTATACGTTCATTGGATATGACACTAATGAGTTCAGGTATCGTCTGTGGGATGAGAAGAACAGGAAAATTATCAGAAGCAGAGAAGTGATATTTAATGAGGAGGTGATGTATAAGGATAGGGATAATGCTAAGGATAGCTAAAGTAGTGGGAGAAGCACTAAGGATACAGATGAATCTGAGTACATGAATTTGGAGGAACTTCCAGATGAGGGAGATAGTGCTAGTTCTGACCAAAGAACGGAGGAGACTCGAGATACAGAAGCTACTACCCAGGGCATGGAGCTTAGGAGGTCATCCAGGATACCCAAACTAAATCCCAGATATCTCTCATCACTTGATTACTTATTTTTGATAGATAGCAGAGAGCCATAGTCCTATGAGGAGGCTATACAAGTTAGTGAATCTCGGCAGTGGGAGCATGCAATGTGAGAAGAGATGGATTCTCTCCACTCGAATGAGACATGGGAGTTAGCCTAGCTACCTGCACACAAAAAAACCTTACATAACAAATGGGTCTATCGATCAAACAGGAGAGTGATAGAACCAAGAGGTATAAGGCCAGACTAGTCGTAAAATGGTTCCAACAGTTGGAATGAGTGGATTATATAGAGATATTTCCCCCCGTGTTGAAGCTTACAACCATCAGAGTGGTGTTGAGCTTAGTAGCTGCAGAAATTCTCTACCTTGAGCAGTTGGATGTGAAGATTATATTTCTTTATGACGTGTCTTGGATGAAGAAATGTACATGAAGCAACCTATTGGCTTCATTGAAATAGGCTCTGAGACAGTGGTATAAGAAGTTTGACAACTTCATGCAGAGCAATGGCTATGAAAGATGCAATTCAGATCATTATTGTAACTTCAAGAGGTTCGAGTCTAGCTATATCATGTTATTAATGTATGTTGATGACATGTTGGTTGCAGGACCGTGTTTAGAGGAGATAAACAACTTGAAGAAGCAATTAGAGAAGGATTTTTCTATGAAAGATTTGGGTGCAGCGAAGCAAATTCTTAGGATGTGAATCAGTAAAGATTAAGCTGAAAGGATGTTGATGTTGAGTCAAGCAGAATACATCGAGAAGGTACTTCAGAGGTTCAACATGGAGAATGCTAAGCCCATTGATAGGCCCCTTAGAAGCTAGTTCAAGTTATTTGAGGAGCAATCACCCAAGACAAATACAGAGAAGGATCATATAAGCAGAGTATCATATTCATCAGCCATTGGTAGTCTTATGTACGCGA
>BQKN01057990.1:14491-27245 GCA_022839385.1 Asparagus kiusianus | reverse complement strand
AAAGATTTAGTACTGCAGGGATATGTGTATACAGATTTCGCCGGTGATCATGATATGAGGCGGAGTACCACGGGGTATGTTTATACCTTGGCGTCAACAGCAGTGAGCTGCGTCTCACATCTGTAGAAGATTGTAATATTATCCATAACTGAGGCAGAGTATGACGCAGTGACTAAAGCCAGCAAGTAGATGATTTGGTTGACCAGGTGCCTGAAAGAGTTGGATCTGAAGCAGGGGAACAGATTTTTTTATTATGATAGCCAGAGTGCTATACACCTTGCTAAGAATCTAGTATATCATGCCAAAATGAAGGATATCGATGTACGTTACCATTTCATACGTTTACTGATTGAGGATGGGAAGTTACAGCTAGAGAAGATTTTAGGGTGTTAAAATCCTACGGATATGTTGACGAAAGCAGCGACCATCGAGAAACTAGAGATTGTGCGCAACTTAAGTTGGCCTTCACGCGTAAGAAATGAAGACGAAACCATACTAGGAGGATCGGTAGGATCGCCAAGATGATGATGATTGAAGAATGGATTTATCCGAGAAGGAGAAAATTCTTGCGAAGATGGCAGGAGTTCGAGAGAGCTCGTTAATGGAGGTTTCATCTCCAAGTGGAAGATTGTTAGTTTTGAAAGTGTGAAGACCGAAACCTAAAACAAAACTATGAGACTGGAAGTTGTCGGGTCGGTCGACCGACATGGTGACTCCGGTCAACCACAACAACTATAAGAAAACAGCACAGGAACTCACTCTAGCCGATCGACCAAAGCAAGATGGTGGTCGACCGAGAGTGGTCTTCCGGTTGACCGAAGGTGATGGTCTGATCGACCGAAAACGTGCATGAGCAAACCCTATAAAATTGACGTTCTGGCCGGTCGACTGACACTGATGGTGCGGTCGACCAAATGTTGTTTTTCTAGTTTTCCAAATTGTTTGGGATTCTATTTTGGGCTGGAATCCTATATATAGCTAAATATTTTTTAGGTTTTGTGAACACATGAAAAAGAGGGTTTTGAGAGGATTCTTTCAGAGAGATCTCAGAGAGATAAAAACTTATTTATGAGCATTGTAATCTTCTTCAATTAATCAAAAAATTATGTGGTGTGGCTCCCGAGGACGTAGGTAATTTGCCAAACCCCGTTAAATTTGGTGTGTTCTTTCTTGTTTACTTTCCTGTAAGTTTTATCTTTTATTTGATGTGAAATTTTCCTACTTTCCTACTCTCAAACACAAGGTACGAAAGGGCACGAATTCAATTTGATTGTTTCAAATCCCCAACACTTTAATACTCTAAGTTATAAGAAAATAGCAATTTAATACCTCACTACCACATATTTAATCTAATGCAACGGTTCCAAACCGTACCGCTAGCCATGGAACCGTCGCCCTTGAGCAAATGTAACGGTTCTCAAACCGTCTTATATGCTGCCGTTGCCTTACCTCTACCGTAGCGGTTTTGAACTCTATTACAATAGTTTCTTGAACCGTTGCCCCCGCATCTAACGCAACGGTTTTAATAGTTGGAGCTATTGCAACAGTTTTAGAAGAGCTAAAGAAACGGTTTTGATTGAGCTATTGCAACGGTTTTTAAGCTATTGCAGCGGTTTTGAAGCTATTGCAACGGTTTTAAAAGACCTAACACAACGGTGGATTGAGCTATCGCAACAGTTTTGATCGAGCTATTAAACAATGGTTTAGAAGAGCTAAAGAAATGGTTTCGATTGAGCGATTGCAACGGTTTTTAAGCTATTGAAGCGGTTTTGAAGTTATTGCAACGGTTTTAAAAGACCTAATACAACGATTTGGATTGAGCTATCGCAACAGTTTTGATCGAGCTATTGCAGCGGTTTTGATTGAGCTATTGCAGTTACTCCGATTGAGCTGTTTTTTGTTCCCTACGTCAAAATCATATAGTATTCAATTACCTGGACAATCTTTCTAAGAACATGGCCAAGTCAATTTAATACACAATTTCAAAGTAAAAATATTGAGCATAATCAACCATAACGATAAGTGCCAACATTCATCAGTATAGTATAAAAACTACAAAGTATTAAATCCACACTACCAGCATTTCAACTCGAAAAATATCGTACCGAACTAACATTCAAACAATATCAACATTGATTACAAAACATGAAACTTCTCGGTCAAAGACTTTATATTCTCTATTTGCTTTCAAAAACTTGTACCTCAATGTCAAGTACTCACTAGGAACCTGTCAGTATCAATCTTAATCTTGGCTTTCGTCATTTCTGTACCTGTGTAGATTTCCATGAATCAGCATAATTTTTACAATGATGATAATAAAAAATTCGAGAAAAAAGACATTGCAAACAAATTAAAAAAAAAGAAGAAGTAATATTATACTCCTAACCATCCAACAAAAGAAAAGAAAAACAACTGTTAAATTCCTCCCTATGTTTAGCATCCTTCTAAAATCATTGCCTCTATCTTAGTCTTTGAACAAATCCTAATCACTTTCTTTCTGCAAGAAAAAAATAATAATATAACAAGAAGAACTGAAGATTGGGAGGAAAGATGAAATAAAATAACTAAGGATTTCAATTGGTGTCACTCTTATATCTATATAGAAATATAATGTGACAAATTTTAAAGCCTTCTGATTGACCGATAACAACACTTATTTATATGGACTCCGTGCATGGTATTTGTTACTCGTTATTATTAAATTTATCATTGTGCGATCTGCATAAAAGGATAATATTATTGGTCCACATTATAGATTCATATAAAACCGTGGAAGCCTTGATACACAGGTGTATGTAGAGAACAATGTTAAAAGAACACTTCGTGGTTTGAAATTGTGGTGGTTGTCGTCGTGTATGTCCTTGCGTTGTTATTTACTTCCTTTTATGATTTGTTGAGTTATGTCCTAGAGTTTATTTGCATATATACTCTGTACTGTGATGATGGAGATACTTCTTTTTCGATTTTTTTATAACTATGAGAATAAAGTAAGATTTATAAACGTGCACCAGACACACATGACACATGTAAATATATACATACATCACACGTGTGTGCGTGTGAACAGAAATTGAAAATATGCAAGCCTGACAACACAAAATAACACATATTACAGTAAAGCACTAAGACCACAAACATGATGTCGAAAATGCTCTTTCATCAATTTTATTGTATTCTGAGTTTACAAAACTTGCCTGATTAATGACAGTGATCCTTGCTTGTATTGTCACAGGAGCTGGCATGCTTAGGATATAATCAGCACTTATTGATCAATTATTTCCTTCAGCACTTAAATATGAACCTTTATCCTGAAAGTTGCCAAATATTAAAGTAAAAAAATCAGTATATGACAAATAATCGGCATCTGATTCGTAGTAAAAAATCAATTAATCCTTTGTTATTGTACCAATTACTGTCAGTCAATATGATCACAAATCCAAGTACATATGGGAAATGTGCTTATATTTGTGTGTACTAGAGTCCATCTTATTTGTGTAACTAAATAATTTCACAAATGCAATGCGATGTTGATCAAACTATTTCATTTTCATATCTGATCAGATTAATTTCCATAATCATGTTAGCAACACCAGTAGGTATCTATGGAGTAAGGTAAGCAAATGTTAAGCAAAACAGCTTCTCTTTTGTGTTATATGCATTATCCTCTACCACAACCTTACTTTTCATTTTCTAGGATAGATTTTGATGACTTGCAGTGCATAAGACTGAGATTTACACTTGGGTTACTGTTAAGATCTGTGCTTCTTGAAATTTACTCTGCTGAGAAACTATATCCAAACCCTGAGGAAACATGGCCTTAGCCGAGACCCTCAAAGAAGATAATCGAATGAGAGAAAAGGCGGAGAACAAAGTGTTTAATGCTTTCATAAGTTTTATTCAGCTTGTCATTGGCATGATTTTTACGCTATCAAACTCAGTGAAGAGTGTGCAGATGGAGCAATTTTTAGGTCTAATGTATATTTCTCCATGTCTTTTGTTGTAATCCTTACTGTCATTTTGTATGAATCAAGAGGAAATTTGCATTTCGAAGATCCAATATAGTATCTGATCGTTGCGGACACAAGCCTGATGTAAGCCTATAGAGCCATTTATATCACAACCATGAAATAGGCATTGGTGAAACTTCAACCACAACCACTAATAACAGTTGTGGAAGTATTCTACAACTTATTTCATTAGTCATGTGAAATAGAAAGACATCATCTGTTAAGTCATCTGAGTTGATTAATTAAGAGGTAATTAGTGTGTAGCAAGATGTGATTAAGGTGATCTAAACTTCTGATCAGCAAGCACTACATAATATTTCTTAGAATTTTCTCCACTAAAAGCTGTGTTAGTTAATCAAGCTGTGTTAGTTAATCAATGTCAGCTAATATACCTGTATACTAATATTGTAGAAAGGCTTACTGACATGGAAAGAAACTCCTCATACCTCAGCTGTAGCTTTGTCGAAACATCTGTTAATAACATGATTTCACTATATTCCACTTTAAATTACATCCAAATTCTAGTAGCATTAAACCCAAAATATTAGCTTGAAACCAGTGAAAGAAAAATAAACGCATTCATTTGCACCAAAAAAATCATCAATGAAGATAACTAGTTTCACACATTACTTCTGATTTTCACACATCAATATATCAGTGAGTTCACAATCACAAATTAACAAGTAAAATAAAACATGCTTCCAAGAGACAACAAATAAATCCAATTTTTTTGAGAAGAAATAGCTTTTATGTTGAGAAATCTAACCTCAGGGATCGACCTAGAGCTACGGATCGATTAATGTAGCAATCAAGATTATCCGCAACACCTAAAAATGAAGAAGAGATTTTTAAAGATAGAAAGGGCAAGAAACTGTAGAAATCAGAAATTAAAGGAGAGGTACCTGAGAGTCGAAAGGAGAGTGATAGCGATGAGACCGATGAGGAAGAACACACAAACAAGATTGGAGACTAGATTGGGATTAGCTTTAAGCTCGATGACGATATCGGAGATGTGATCGGAGACGAGACCAGCAGCTCGACGACGAGATTAGCTACGAGCTCGACGATGAAATCGGAGTTGAGATCGGAGACGATGAGATAGGAAAACGGCGAAGAGAATGGCGACGAGTTCAGCGATGAGATCAACGACTAGAGATGATTTCGACCATAGCGATCTTTTGGGAGACTAGTAGCTCGACGACGAGATTAGCTACGAGCTCGACGATGAAATCAGAGTTGAGATCGGAGATGATGAGATCGGAAAACGGCGAAGAGAATGGAGACGAGTTCAGCGATGAGATTGACGACTAGAGATGATTTCGGCCATGGCGATATTTTGGGAGCGGATATTAGAAAGGAGGAAAGGGATGACGATTAGAGAGAGATAGAGAGAGTTCGCGGGGGAGATTTAGTTTAAGCGGTGACATATTCAGTTAAAGCCCAGACCTGCCTAAAAAATCGGCCCGAAGCACAATTATTATGCCTAGCGAAGCGGTTTTTGTAAAGCGTTGTCTTAAGCCTTTGGTCGCGGTTAAAAGCATTGCAAAACCGCCCCCATAGACACCTAGCGTAACGGTCATAAGCGTTGCGCTAGAACTGTTGCATTAGATTAAATATGTGGTAGTGCCTTCTGTTAATTATCAAGACAATTTCCTAAGAATATTCCTATAAAACTTAATAAAATGTACTAATGTGCTTTTTTTTTTACAACTTAGTGTATTAAGGTGCTACTTTTTGCAATTTAGGGTATTTAAGTATAAAGATGGTGAAACAATAAGGTATTTAAGTATAAAGATGGTGAAACAATAAGGTATTTAAGTGTCATTTAGCCATAGAACAATATCAAAACTAAGAGGCAGTAAATGGTACACTGTGATAGTAATTAAATGGGGTTTATATGAAATTAACATTACTGTTTTCTGTCTATACATAAGAACAGTTATAAACTTATAACCTATTATTTTGTTACATACATTGAACTTTATCCATTGAATATTTCTGCTGATCCTGTATGCATGAGAATTTCACAAGCAGCTACTGTTTTTATGAAAATAAGGAACTGTTGTTCCCTTCTGAAACTAAACTTGTTATATGTTGTATCTTTGGACAGGTAGAGTGTAGTAAAAAGATAGAAGAAGAGGCGGAAGAAAATATGTCGCAAACTCAAACATTTGGATATGTAGGTGCCAAGACCCTTGGATTAACTGGTCATTTTTTCACTGAATTCCTTATCCTCGCATCCTGCATAGGAGGCTCGGTCGCCTTCTTAATCTTCATGGGTGAAAACTTCTCATCGGTGTTCAGCTTCTTCACCAATAATTACAATTCTTTCGCCTCCATCCTTCATATTTTTCTTCCTCCTCCCTTTAGAAATCGCTCTCTCCTTTGTCCGCTCCATCTCCTTTTTCTTTCCCCTTTTAGCATATTCGCTACTCTCTGCAATATATTTTCCATGTTTATTGTAATGAAAGAAGATATGAAAAGACTTGCGAATAACTCAATTGATGCTTGGAACGTGTTTAATGGATTGGGAAGCATTCCCTTTGTTTTGGGAGTCGCGGTTTATAGTATGGATGGATGTGGACTGACTCTAATACTCTATCGCTTGAGGCTTAGATGTCCAAGGGAGAAAGTTTCCTACAGTAGTGTTGCAAGCATTTGTTGTGGTTGTGGCTATGAGTATCAGTTTTGGGGCTTTTGGTTACATGGCTTATGGTGAAGAGACTGAAGAAATAATTACTTTGAATCTTCCTAATAGTTGGTCTGCAGTTTGTGTTAAGGTAACTAGAATTTGAACTTTTGGTATCTGCAATTATTAAGTTATTATATATTTATGTGAAAAGTAAGCCTTGAAGTTTTCACTAAATAGTTGTGCAGAAACTGTATCGTTAGAATTACATACTACATGATGTCCACAAATCTTATCTAATCATATCGCATTTAGACCAACTATGGAGCAAGGGAGTGCAGTTGGGTAAGAGAAGTGAGCAAGATTTGAATTCTCAAAATTTTATATCTCCTTAGGAAAAATCTCTACATGTTCACAAGCCAGATGCTTCAAAGTTTTTATTTTATTTATTCTTTTCTTTTGTTTTCCTTTTTTTGATCATGTTCTCCTTCATTGCAAATTTTTTGATCTTCTAGTTTGTCTTTTTATCGTGCACTCCTTTTAGGGGCTGTTTGGTTGTTGTTGGTAAAGTTGTGTATTTATGACACAACTTGGAAAGTTGTTGTCCACCTCATCATTTTCACTTTTACACTTTTCTTTGTTTGTTTTTGATTCCATTGGAATCATAAAACACTTGTTTGGTTTGTAAAATAAAACTTTAATTGTTTGTTTGGAAAGTGTAAAAAGTGGTCCATACTCAAGTGATCATATTGGTTGGAATTACTTTTTCCTGACTTCAATGTCAGCTTTCTCCTAAAATCATGTCTTTTTTTATGAAATCACTTTACAAGCCACATCAGCATATGAAACCACTTTACACTATTTTCACAATTACAAACAAACAATTGAAAGTGATGAAAGCTGACATTGGGACCCACTTTTTTACACTTTCCATCATTTTACAAGGTAAAATCATACAACCAAACGGGCCCTTAGTTGCATTGGAATTCAAACAACCATGTGATATTTCTCTGTTGGATAGCGGAGAATGTGTGGGCCAAAGCTTTGGAGAAGCGCGTCGGAGGCTAAGATCCAATAGGTTTCAAGGGAGGCTAAGATCCAGCAGGTTTCAAGCTTTGGAGAAGCGGGTGGAAGGCTATGATCCAGCGGGTTCTCTGAGGTTCTGTGTTAAGAGATAGAAGCAACCAGCGGGTTTTCTGCGTGAAGAGTTGAGGCTCACGTTCTCTCTTGCAGGCTATAAATACCCTTCCTAGGTTTTTGTGCTCGGTGTGCACGAACAGGTGTGAAACCAGGGAGAGTGGTGGAGCAGAGCAGATTTCTTGGGCCACGTGCAACAAGAAAATCAGAGGCTCTTTTGGTTGTTTTGAGAGAGATTTTAAGAGAGGAATTAAGAGATTGTTTGAGGGTTTAATTTGTGTGATTGTAAACCTTATTTGTATTTTCTTTCCTCTAATAGTAGATCTCCCCCCTCCTTGCCCCGTGGACGTAGAGAACTTGCCGAACCACGTTAAAATTAATTGTTTATGCCGGGATTTATAATAGAGAGTTTAGGTTCCCTTGATAGGTCAGTCCTGGAACTGATGAGAGGAAGAGCCGATATCCCACTTTGTTGAGATATTTTGCTATCGATTCTTGTTTCCATTGTGAAACAGGAATTTAGTTGAGACATACTCTCTTGTTGAGCACCAGAGGTGTTGCCAAAATTTCCGCTGCGAACAACAAGTGGTATCAGAGCTCGAGCTACGCTTGGGCAATTTGGAGGAGTAGATCACTTTGGAAGCTTGTCCAGGGTTTCAATTGGAGTTAAAGATGGGATCTTTTAGTAAAGGATCTATCTTTCTCAAGTTTGGATCTATTCTTCAGTTTATTCCACATTGGTTGTTAATGTGTTGAGGAATATGGCCAGGAAAGAAGGTGTTGAGGGTGGTGCTTCTGGTGTGAAGACCATTCAAAGTTTAAATATCCACTCTAGAAAAATAGATATGGAGAAATTTAATGGCACAAATAACTTTGGACTTTGGCGATGCGAAGTTTTGGATGCACTGAACGCGCAAAATTTGGAAGACACTTTAGAGTTGGATGGTAAGCCAGATGATATTGAAGAGAATGTTTGGAAGAAGATGAATCAGACGGCGTGTGGTGTTATTAGATCTTGTTCAACACAAGATTTGAAATATGATGTGATGCATGAGACTTCCACAAAGAAGATTTGGGAGACCCTTAAGAGCAAGTATTTGACCAAGAGTGTGGAAAATCGCTTGCATTTGAAGAGGAGGCTTTATCGCTTCCAATTGAAGAAGGGAATCTCCATTAGTGATAACATGAACCACTACATGAAGCTTTTTACGGATTTGACAAATGTGGATGTTATGATTGAAGATGAGAACAAGGCATTGCTGTTGTTGAGTTCTTTGCTGGATGCGGAATATGAGACCTTTGTTCTTACCCTAATTAATAGGAAGGCGTCTCTTTCGTATGGTAAGGTCACCGCTGCACTTGTGAACTATCAGTTTCGAAAGAAGGATAAGGAGGCTTTAGTTGAGCCAGTAGCGGAGGCATTGATCGCAAGAGGGAATAATCCAAACCGAAAAAATTGGAAGTTACGGTCTAGAGTAGGGCATCCTACAGTTAGAAAAGATCAGTGTGCTTGGTTCAAGGAGACTGGTTATTGGAAGAAAGATTGTACAAAGCTCGACGAATGGATGAAGAATAAGCAGAAGGAAAAAGGAAAACAACCATCATCAGAAGAAAACATCGTTATATCGGATTGTAATATTTCTAATACTTCTATTTATTCACTTTCTATCAGTCCTACAGGTAGCTATTCGGAGGAATTCAAATGGATGTTAGATAGTGGTGTGACCTATCATGTGTGCCCTAGAAGGGAATGGTTCTCCAGTTTTGAGAAGTTGGATAGTGCTGTAGTGTACATGGAAGACAACCGTGCATGCCAGATCCTTAAGATAGGAAGAATTCGCATCAAGATATTTGACAGGACTGTTATAGAGTTATATGATGTGAGATATATTCCTTCCTTGAGGAAGAACTTGATCTCAATTGGAGCTTTGGTTGGAGAGGGTCTGAATGTTCTTGTTGAGAATATAGTTCTGGAGATCATGGAAGACTCTTTGATTGTGATGAAGGGCATCACGAGGAATAACCTGTACTATTTGATTAGAGATACAGTGACAGGTGGAGAGCTGGCGACTTCTGTTGATTCAACTAGACATCGGCATTTAGGACTTTGTCATTCCAGTTTTGATTTGAAGATGGGTGCACAGACCTACAATCTGAAATCGAGTGAACACTTTGATGTGAGCGAGAAGACCGAGGTGAAGTTTGGCACCTCTATTCACCGTATGAAGGGTCTTTCAGATTAGGTTCACATGGATGTTTGGGGGCCTTCCAAGGAGGTATCGTTAGGAGGAAATAGATGTTTAGTTTCCTTTGTTGGTGGTTATTCTAGGCATGTTTGGGTTGCAACCAAATCCCCTTTGGATAAAGTCCTAGTAGTCTCCAACAGATTGAAGAAGTGTGTGATAGATAGAAAGGTGAATGTACTTCATTCTGGTTTTGGTAGGAGGTACAAGATGGACTTCTTTCTATATTGGAGCCGAGCTCACGATATTTTGAGACACTTTATTGGAAAAAAAAATCTTGGGGTAACTAGATAAGATGGAAAATTTGGAGAACCATACCTTGCTAGAGGAGGATCGGTGTTTGTTGTCAAGCAATGGTCTGCAGAAGAGTTTCTGGACTGAGGCTTCGACATATTTGGGTCATCCAATTAAAGAGTTATCAACTACTACGATTGGAGGTAAAACTCAATTGGATATTTATTTTGGTAATGTCACATTGGATGAGGCTTCAATGAGGGAGCTAATTGACTCTTAGTAGGTAGAGAGTTTTGGATAGACCTCAGATGTATCGCAATGGGTGGAGAGTGATTCTACTCCACATTAGGTGGAGATTACTCCACATACTATAGATCATATTGCATCATTTGGGATTCTAACTGAGGTGACACAGTTTGGGGATCAATTGTTTTTGGATGCAGATGATGAGTTGGGTTGTGATTCGAGTGCAGCTGATAGATGTAGTTTGATATGGCCATTGGTTTAGCTCAGTGGAGGTGTTCGATTCGTTACACTTTAAGGCCATTGGAGGTGGTATCAGCCACAGAGTTGATGATAATAGAGAAGGGTTGTGAACTCTTCTATTGGATTGAGGTCGCTTGCGACCATTTTGATGAACTACATAAGGCTTGATTCCTTGGGCAAGAGGATACGTAGGTAGTCATTTATGATATAGCCGGTTTGGATTAGTTGATTTTGATGGGGGTGAGATCGATTTGGTGAGTTGATACTGACATTTGGAGAGTTTTTGCATTCTCATTTGGGTTCTCGACTTGTTGTGGATTGAGTCTGATGTCGTGAATTATTTCACTTCGTACTAGACGCAACAAGGGAGACATTTGATTTGGTTGGTATCGGTTCAGTTTTGGAAAACTTCGCCGAGATGGAGAATTGTTGGATAGCGGAGAATATGGGGACCACAAGCTTTGGAGAAACGCGTGGGAGGCTAAGATCTAGCAGGTTTCAAGGGAGGCTAAGATCCATCATGTTTCAAGCTTTGGAGAAGCGCGTGGGAGGCTAAGATCCAGCGGGTTTTCTGAGGTTCTGTGTGAAGAGATAGAAGTAACCAGCCGGTTTTCTGGGAAACCGCGTGAAGAGCTGAGGCCGACATTCTCTCTTGAAGGCTATAAATACCCTTCCTAGGGTTCTGTGCTCAGTGTGCAAGAACAGGTGCGAAAACAGGGAGAAGAGCAGATTTCTTGGGTTGCGTGTAACAAGAAAATCAGAGGCTCTTTTGGCAGTTTTGAGAGAGATTTTGAGAGAGGAATTGAGAGATTGTTTGAAGGTTTAATTTGTGTGATTGTAAACCTTATTTGTATTCTCTTTCCTCTAATTGTAGATCTCCCCCCTCCTTACCCCGTGGACGTAGGTAACTTGCCGAACCACGTTAAAATTGATTGTTTGTACCGTGATTTGTAATAGAGAGTTTAGGTTCTCTCGATAGGTCAGTCTTAGAGCTGATGAGAGGAAGAGCTGATATTCCACTTTGTTGAGATATTATGCGTTCGGTTCTTGTTTCCTTTGTAAAATAGGGATTTAGTTGAGATCTACTCTCTTGTTGAGCACCAGATGTGCTTCCGAAATTTCCGCTACGCACAACATTCTCATGGACATTTCACTCAATTGTAATATGTGTGGTATGTCTTCTTAGTTATTGGTAACATCAGTATTGATGCTAGTGATAATATTCTTATTAATGATATTGACGATATTGATGATGACCTTAATACTGAACTAACTGACAAATCCAAACTATGCATATGATACTAAAAATAGACTGATTTGATATCATCCTTTTGGTCAAATTAGCAAAAGCATTATCGGCTAGCATAATACGATTACAAATGTTCATGACCTGGGCTAATTTCTTCATATTGCTACTATGCAGCTGGGTCTCTGCATTTCTATGGCACTCACCTTACCAATGTCGGTGCATCCCATGCATGAGAGCACAGAAAGGAAGATAAGTCCAATCCAATGGTTTCAGAAGATCGGTAGAAATTCACAAGCCAAAGATTGGTTGCTCTCTCAGCTTGCTTGCTTTCTTGTAGTTGTGGGTCTAGCCATTTTGGCTGTGTCGGCCTGAGGAATTGCTCAACTGTTGTCGCTTATAGGTGGCACTGTCTGTTCTCTGCTCTCTTTCGTTCTTCCTGCATACTTTCACCTCAAGCTCATGGGTTCTTCCCTCAAATACTAGCAGAAAATGGTTGATTACTTCTTAATCTCTCTGGGGTTTGCATTCGTTTTGTATAGTACTTACAGTGCTGTCTTTCGTAGCTCCACAGGTCGATTATCGTGATCGTCTATGTAAGCAAATTGATAGATAGCCTTCTCAGTCTCTACTTGTATACTCATTTACAGTAAATTTTTCAATATTCTCATGGCGACTATGAAGTTTTGGTCACACTGATACCTCTATTTTTCAATACCTCCATTTTTTTCAATTTTCTATTTAGTGCAAGGGTTTCGTTTCACCAAAAAAA
>BQKN01057987.1:0-21078 GCA_022839385.1 Asparagus kiusianus | reverse complement strand
ATGACAATGTTGATCAACTCCCTGTTCCAGAAGAACAAACTCAACAACCTCAAGAACCAGTGCCATTAAGGAGATCCACGAGAGAAAGGAGAAATGCTATTCCGGATGATTATGTTGTATTTCTCCAAGAACATGAGGAAAGTAGTGGAATGTTGGAAGATGATCCAATCAACTTCCTTCAGGCCATGAAAAGTTCTAACTCTCAACAGTGGATTGATGCCATGAATGAAGAGTACAAGTCTATGCAAGACAATAAGGTTTGGGAACTTGTCCCGTTACCAGAAGGTGTAAAACCAATTGGTTGTAAATGGATTTTTAAAACCAAGCGGGATGCAAACGGTAATGTGGAGAGGTATAAGGCACGTCTTGTGGCTAAAGGCTATACTCAGAAGGAAGGCATTGATTATACAGAGACTTTCTCTCCGGTTTCATCGAAAGACTCTTTCAGAATAATCATGGCACTTGTTGCTCATTATGATCTTGAGTTACATCAGATGGATGTTAAGACTGCATTTCTCAATGGCGATATTGATGAGATGATCTATATGGTGCAACCAGAAAACTTTGTGTCGGGAGACCCAAAGAATATGGTATGCAAATTAAGGAAATCCATCTATGGACTCAAGCAAGCTCCTCGTCAATGGTATCACAAGTTTCAACAAATAGTTATCTCGTTCGGTTTTGAGATGAACATTGTTGATGACTGTGTATATCACAAGTTCAGTGGGAGTAAGTATATCTTTCTGGTTCTGTATGTCGATGACATATTGCTTGCCACTAATGATATAGGCATGTTGCACGAAACCAAGAGATTTCTATCAAAGAATTTTGAGATGAAAGATCTTGGGGACGCCTCTTTTATATTAGGGATCCAGATACATCGAGATCGCTCTCGGGGTATTCTTGGATTATCACAAAAGAGCTATATCGATAAGGTACTTAAAAGGTTTGGCATGCAAGACTGCAGACCAGGAGATACCCCTGTTGCTAAAGGAGACAAGTTTAGTCTCAATCAGTGCCCTAAAGGTAACCTTGAAATTCAGGAAATGCAGAAGATTCCTTATGCTTCGGCTGTAGGAAGTCTAATGTATGCTCAGGTATGTACGCGTCCGGATATTGCGTACATTGTTGGGATGTTAGGCAGATACTTAAGCAACCCTGGTATGGATCATTGGATAGCAGTCAAAAGGGTTATGAGGTATCTTCAGAAAACAAAAGATTACATGCTCACATACAGAAAATCAGAAAATTTGGAGGTCATTGGGTATTCGGATTCTGATTTTGCTGGATGCCAAGATAGCAGAAAGTCTACATCAGGCTACATTTATATGTTAGCAGGAGGAGCTATATCATGGAAAAGTGTCAAACAAACACTAGTAGCTTCCTCCACTATGGCAGCAGAATTTGTAGCTTGCTATGAGGCATCCAATCAGGGAATATGGCTGCGAAATTTTGTCACGGGACTGCGCATTTTGGAAAAGGTTGAAAGACCACTAAGGCTATATTGTGACAATAAATCTGCAGTAATGTATTCAAATAACAACAGGAGCTCAATTAAGTCAAAACATATTAACATTAAGTTCCTGGTTGTGAAAGAAAGGGTACAGAGTGGACAGATATCCATAGAGCACATTGGGACAAACTCCATGATAGCTGATCCTCTTACTAAGGGATTACCACCCAAGGTCTTTCACGAGCATACTGCTCATATGGGGGTGGTAATATTTGAGGATATTATGAATTAGTGGGAGTTTGTAATTGTGGTGCTTTATGTTTGATTGTATTGTCTGATCAGAATAAAGTTTTCAGTTAAGTCACTCTGTTACATTATGTTTGGTTTTGACCTCATTAAGGAGGACCAGTTGAAAATAGACATGTACTGATCACATTGCATGAAATTTTCATGCTGCACATCCATGATTGATCTATGTCATTTGGCTGTATTGGTATATGTGACCATTGATGGGTCGAGTCACGATAAATGTGACGAAGGCCGCTTTGATCCTATATTGATATAGTCAATGGACGAGATTGTTCGGAAATACCTTTTCAGTGATAGCAATTTTGAGCTCATAAGGTTATACACAATTTAAGGAATCATATGGTGTCCAAGTGGGAGATTGTTGGATTTAATCTAATAAATCTAATTGTGGACACATATGATTAATCATTGTGTATTGCTATCGTTTCAGGATAACCCACTAAAGTGATCAATTAAATTGGGTTAATGGGTATTTAAATAAGTCATGGGGTTATATGTGCAGATACCGGGTTGTAATTGTGATTTGTTGAGGGGCCAAATTGCAAAAGTTCAACACCTATAAATAAGGGGTTATGGTCCCTAACCTAGGGTTAACCTCTCTAATTCTCTTCACCCCCATCTCAAGAGAGAAATTCGGCTAAGAGAGAACCCTAAGGTTAGTAGATCATCAAAAACCCAAATCAAGATTTCTTCTATGGATTCAGGTATAAGCTTCCGCTCTTATGATTTTTGTTTAATCTCTTTGAATTAATTATGGCTATATGGTTTTAAGATCTCAAGTTTTAGATCTAACAAGAAAAGCTTTCATAGTTAGAGGGAACGCCATTTGCTACGGGTCATATCATCTTCTTTGCTTTAAGCATATAAAAAATTTGATGATTTCTTTGAACATTAATAATGTTCTTATTTTCTGCTCTCTATTTCGTTTTACTATATATATGTTCAAGATAGACTGAAGTTCTAAGAATAAAAAGATGCATCTACGTACAGTGAGGGTCTTTAAAGCTCTCGGTACACTGTGTTTGAGAGTTTACTAGGAGAATGGAGAAGATAAAATAGAGAAGGCAGAGAAAAATAGGGATCGAAAATACAATGTTCGTCTCCAAACATTAAATATTTTATGATCAATTTCTCTCTCATTCTCTGCACTCCGATTTAGGGGGAATAAAATGATAATATTATTATAAAAAATTCACCTCCCCTACTCCCCGCTATGCTCCTCAAAAAAACTTTCAAACGGAGTTCCAACTTCTCTTCCCCTGCCCTTTGTTACTCCCATCCAACCACAATATTAGACTTTAAGATAGTACTTTGTTTAGATTCTCTCCTTTTCACTATTAGTAAAACACTTATGTGGTTAATGATAATTGTCTTTCACTTAATATATAACTATAACTTATTTTGAGTGAAAAAAGAACAAATGCAACTCATGAAAGTATTGGATTTTTTGGTCAAAACCATTTTCCAAAATAAATTTTCAATATATATATATATATATATATATATATATATATATATATATATATATTAACTACTAGTAATTTTCATAAATACTTAGTATCCTAGTGGAAAGTAAAAGTTTTAGTGTTTCAAAAGATTCTCTGTTAGAAGCTTGCCAACGGCAAGCCGAGAATTATTTTATTTTAATTTATCCATCATAAGTTCTAGCGGTTCGTAGGCCGCGGGCCGTGGGCTGTGGGCTCGTGGGTTCGTAGATCGTGGACCAATGGGCCAGGGATTGGGGCTAATCGGGCTAAGGCGCTAAGTGACGCTTTGTAAGGCGTACTTTGCACTTCGTATGGAGGCATCCGCCATGAAGGTTACCTCGCAGGCTGCTTCGCAGCATTATGCAGACGAGTTTCGCATTCGCACGATGGTGCGACCCTAGCTTTCTCGAGATCAGACGTTGCTCCTCTATTTTGACGAGGTTCATCAATTTGATGAGACTCGTTTAGTTGACGATATTCGCCTATTCAACGAGGTTCGTCTGATTTGTGAGACTCATTTGATTGACCTGTTCGATGAGGTTCGCCCATTCGACAAAGTTCGTCTTACTTACGAGGTTCGTCTGATTTGCGAGACTCGTTTGATTGACCCGTCCGATGAGGTTCGTCCGTTTGACGAAATTCGTCTTACTGGCGAGGTTCGTCTGATTTACGAAACTCGTTTATTTGACAAGGTTTGCCCGACCGACGAGGTTCGTCTGATTTGTTGCAAGGAGCAACACGACCTTCGTGTTTAAGCGTTACTGCATGCAGCAGTTACAACAGCATTTAAATCAATTGATGTTACAATCATAATGATTTGTAACAGTCACATTGATTGTAGGTGACTCTTGAGCTGATCTTAGAGGCCTATAAATAGTGCCTCTTGGGGTAGCTCTTAGACAGCTCTGGTATACACAAGAAAATACATTGAGGTGTTGTTTTGCTGCTAGTGCAGAATCTGTGCCCGAAGGATTTTGCCTAAACGAAAAGGTTTAAGAGATCGAGGAGATCTTGACAATACTTGGTTGGTACACACCATTATATTGTACTGTTGTTCCTGAAAACAGTTTGGCATTGGGATCCTTGCACCGGAGTAGGTCAAATATTGCTTTAAGCATATCGTTTCACAAACGCACAACAGTTAACTTAAAAAGTTTAAAATTACAGCACATGAACTTTCATCGTTTTATTCCAAATTTAATCACAATCTCTAACAGAAAATAAGATATTAGTTATATTAGAATTAATCACAATTGTTACACGTTGCAAGTGTTTACATATTATTGTACAATGATGATCGAATTGTTTTCCTTTCTGCTAACACAAGTATTCTACCCGTGCAATGCGCGAGTCGACCATCTTTAAGACTTTAACCATGTTGCCCCATATTTAACCATGCTACCCCATATTTAACCATGCTGCCAACTTGTTTTGCATCATTGTATTTCTGTATACCCTCTTTTATTTTAAAATGGTTATTATATTACAAAATATTATGTTATAAATTATTTTGTTATTATCTTAAAAAGTGCGTTATTTAATAGTTTTGAAATGAATCGCGGTTGTTACACGTTACAATTGTCAAAGATATTATTGAACAGTGATGAGCAAATTGTTCTCTTTTCTACTAAAATATAAGCAATGGAGGCTAGAGAGGAATCATATACCCAAAAAAAAATACAATCAAAATACGGTGGTTAGGTTTGATAATGTGGATTAAGAACCTAAATAGAGCTCAAAATGCTTTAATTCATATGCAGAGTGTTCTGATAAAACCAATGTACCGTTAAGATTGTAAATTTTTAATTTTTATTTTCCTTTTTCCTTACCAATCCAGTAAGGGCTTGTTTGATTCGTTTTCTTTATTTTTCAAAAATGATTTTTCTTTATTTTTTTGTGTTTCCTTCACTTTCATGGAAAGTGTTTCTTGTGTTTATTTCGCCAAAAAAATATGGGCTAAAAATACGTTCCACCATTTTTCTTAGTTTGGTTCAACTTGAAAAAAAAGAAAACAATTGATCTATGAATAGATTTCCTCACTTTCTAGTGTTTGGTTCAAATAAAAAAAATAAAAAACCATGACTATGGTCTTACCACCCGTATATAGGATATTTAAAATTTTTAAAATATAAATTGAGAGGTGAACATATATCAACCATCACATAAATTTAAAATTTTGAGGAACTAATTTGTAATTTTTAAAAAAGATTTGAGGTAGTGATTTGCAAAATATTTAAAGATTTGAGTGGCTAATTTCAAAATATGAACTTGTGGTGTGTACCTATATACAAGTGGTGTGTGCCTATATACAATAATATTTTCATTCATTTTTATCTTATGGACCTCTATACAAACTAATAAACTTTCAGGGGTCTAAAGAAATTTGATTATTTAACTAACTTAATTTTCCTCTTTCTCTCTCCTCTATCTCTTCTTCTTCCTCCCTTCCTCTTCTCATTTTCATTTTTTCCCGTTCCTTTCTCTCTCTCCCTCTCTCTCTTTTCCTCCTCCGCGGCTACTTTTCATGGTTGTTAAAATCCCGCCGTCGAATCGGCCTCCCGAGGGCGAGCCACCCCCGGCTTCGACGGGCATGTATGAGCCTATCTCTCTTTCTTTCTCTCTCTCTTTTCAATTCCTTAAAAAATCAGTCATCCTCCCCTTAAAATCAAAGATGGTGACGAGAAGAGAGAGAGAGAGAGGGGCGACCAAAACGAGATGGTGGCGAGAAAAAAAATTCTCGTGTCAGTTTTCCCCTCGTAGTCTGCCTCAAAAAATCTGAAAAGTTTCGGAGGAAAATTCCCACGTGGTGGCTTAACTTTCTTTCATTTTCCTTTTTATTTTCTGCAAAACAAACATCCGATTTTGAAAGAAAATGAACAAATTTTATTGTATTAGTTTTTTTGAATGCTCTTTCTGCAGTTTTTGTGCGAAACAACCAGCCCTGAAAGTAAGTAGTGATACACAATTCACGAGGGAGACATACACGACGATCACCTGTTCTTGATATAGCATCATTCTACTATTAATGAGGAACTACTAACGAGAGTATACGGTACGTGATCACCTGTCCTTTATATAGCATGAAACAGCACCTACGTCAAATGGTTCAACAGAACCAAACACAGATCCCAATCCATCCCCACCCTTTTGCACGCTCGTGGTCCCCACACCGACTACCCATCACACGTGTTAGCTTACGGCAAGGCGTGACTTCATCTCACTTCCGCCGCATCATCGCCCTCATCCGAAACCGAAACACACGACAGGCTCTCGTATTTACCAAAAAGCCCATATCATTCTCAATTCTCCAAAACGAACACGACGTAATTTTTAAGAATTACTGGGGGCCTATCAGTCAATTCGCCCGCCGGCGTTCTCCGATCTGAGAACTATAACCGCTACAATTTTCATAAATGTTTTTAAGCAGAAGAGCTAGCTCTCCGATGAAATAATCACTGCACCATCTAATCTTAGACGAGTACAAAAAAAAAGGGAAAAAAATCTAGAAGAAGATCAAAAGAGAGGAGCAGGGAGGTTGAGATCAAACGCCAAAGGAATCTTCTTCATCTCCGATCCGCTCATCGCCGGAGGCGGCGCTTCGATCAGATCTCGACCGCCCAGCCCTCGACCACCACCGGCGAAGTTCGTCTTCGCCTTCGGACCTCTGAGGATTATCGCCGCCTCATCGTAAGCTCTGGCGGCCTCTTCAGCGGTATCAAAGGTCCCGAGCCATTTTCGAGTCTTCTTCCATGGATCTCGGATCTCGGCGGCGAAGCGGCCCCATGGGCGCTTCCGGACTCCTCTGAAGTGCTGCGTTTGGTTGGATCCTGACGGTGGTGGGGATGATGATGGGGAGGAGAGCTTAGGGTTGGATTCGAGGGCAAAAACGTCTTTTTGAGGTCGAAGGTTTTCGACCGCCATTAATGGAGTGGGACGAGGAAATGAAGAGGCGTGAGGTAATTTTTTGGAGGGGGGGTTGGAGTTTCTATTTATAGGCGGGGGTACTTTCGGTCTGGTTTCGACACGGCAGGAAATTTCGTTACAAAAGGTTTTTTTTTTTAAATTAAATAAATATGGATGCCTTCCTTGCAAGAGCAGTTGAAAGCTTGCAAATTATGTCCATGCTAAATCCTGAGGGTATATTTGTTTGAAGCTTTGCTACATGGACTCAAAATATGAGACCAATAAGGGACAAGTGATGTGTCACCCTCCTATTGGATAATGAGTTGATGACCAACTCATTATCCAATAGGAGGGTGACACATCACTTGTCCCTTCTATTGGTCCCATATTTTGGATCTTTAAGGAATTTTTTATTTGTTTGTATGTAACTAATTATAAAGTAGCTGAAGTAAATGAAGTAAAAAAATTTCCTGTTATTTCTGAGGAAAAAAACATGTTTGTTTATCTACAAAATCTACTTTTAATACTCTCTTAAATACTAATGTAGCGTCTACATGTCATCCCTATTTCGTCAATTTTTTTCTGCCCTTCAAGGCTCAGAAGTAGCCAGGAAGTAAGTGAAATGTACATTATTTAAAAAAATAAATTAACAACATTTTATTGCTATCCAAAAAAAGGGAATGAAGAATAAGAAGTACTATTCCCACTACTTCAAAAAATATACGAAACAAACTAAAAAATATTACTTTCACTATTTTCTACTTCATAAATTTGAAAATTACTTATTTGATCTATGTTCTATTTTCAGTACTTCTTTGAGGTCCACTGTATAAGCTCTCTAGTACAAACTATATCCATAATAATAGATACTAAGATATTATTCCCTATCGGTAAGTAATTTTGAGCTTGATGTCCACTGTCCATAATTTATGGGTGCATCCTCAACTTTACTCTTGAAAGTATCAATAAGCCTATTGTAGGCTGTCTAAAAATCACAATAGATAGCTTATCCCCTATCAAACACCGATGATGGATGTTACAATCTGACGACTTCCAGAAGGTTACAATTTGAAGACTTTCACGTAGATCGCTGAAGGTTACAATCTGACGACCTTCACGATAACTGATGAAAGCTCTAATCAACAGCCTTTACAATCAACATCGGGAGTTACAATCTGACAACTCTTATATTCTCAAGGAGCCAAGACGAAGATTACAAGACAATGATCTTTGCAACGCTATGACAAAAGAGATTACTCGTTAATAATCCCTTCAAGGCAAGACGCGGAGGTCCTCCCCATGTGTCAATAGTAAAACGCCAGGGTCGAACCCCGCGTCACAACATCAAAAATACCAAGGTCGATCCCCGCGTTTCCAAGCTGCAACAAGCCAAAACGCGAGCGACCCTCGCGTTCATCAATGTTCAGCCAATACCCAACCTCGCGTCTCAATCCTAAGACGCGAGGTTAGGGTCCTGAACGCCAACGTGGGCGTTTGACTCATTCAACATGAGTTGAACGGTTCTAAAACCGTTTATCCCACGTTCTGAGGGATTTTCGCCCACGTAGGAGCGGATATAGGGGACAGTTACAACCCCTTATCCCCCTATAAAACTCAACAAACTCGACAGAGTTAGAGGCTGGCTTTTTGAACGGAGGAAGTTAGCCAAGGTGGGATTTTCAGCACCTAACCGCACAGGTTTGAAGGCGATTCAAGATCTCAACCACTCGGGTTTGGGGATTCAGCACTAGCAGCAACAAATTCCTTGGAGATAGGATTTTCGAATCAAGCTCAGAAGATCAAATCTGAGAGGATTCTTCAACGACAGAAGATTTACTTGGTCATTAACCGAATTTTCGGTTCTAACAACTCTGTTCACAGAGTTCTAACTCGTTCAGAGTTCTTAAACTCGTTAAAGAGTTATCCATAAAACTTTCCACAGAAAGTTCATCGTTCCCACGAGATAGAGACGGTCGGATCGTCAACGGAGAGCAAATTCGACGCGAACAATCGAAGGAGGCACTCCATCGCCACCGAGAAGAACCCAGTTTTAAACAAAGGGGAAGAACCAATTTTGTTCTCCTCTCTTTTGTAATCAAGTTGTAATCGGAATCAAAGAAATACAAATCAAATTTTCTTTATTCTCTTCTTTGCAATTTTTCCTACAAACACCTATTTCTCACTTGATGTATCCGCATGAGCTCAAGAATGACAAAGTGCGCCTAACGGGGGAGAAAAACCGAACTCCTCTTAAATTATTGTTGTATCCTCAACTTTACTCTTAAAACTATATCAGTTAGCCTATTTCTCACTTAATGTATCTGCATGAGCTTAATGTGGTCATTTTATTTGACAGTATCAAATATTTAACGAGCTTTGCTACAGGGACCCAAAATATGGGACCAATAGAGGGGACAAGTGAGGTGTCCCACTCCTATTAGATAGTGAGTTGGCCATCATTAATGATGGCCAAAACTCATTATCCAATAGGAGGGGGACACCTCACTTGTCCCCTCTATTGGTCCCATATTTTAGGTCCTTGAGGAATTTTTCATATTTAACAGATCAATGGTGTGTGTTTGTTTTTGCATTTCTTCTATTTGTTAATACCAAAGTAGGCATAAATGATACAAAATATTGGAGAAAGTAGTTAGGATCTTTTTTTTTTGGAGACATGAGATAGATTAATAAAAACCTGCGAAGAAAGAAAAAACACAATCATCCTGTCGATTTGTTAAATATTTTGATGTGGGCTCGAAAAATGACCACATTGGAAAGATAATAATAATTTAAGAGTAAGACATAAATTGATATTTTAATAGAGAATTTAACAGTTCATCAATACTTTAAAATGGAATTAATCATTTTTTGTCCTATGCCAAAGGAATGAATCATTGACTCAAGAGGCTTGAACTTACATTTACTCTCAAGTATTGTATAGGTCCTTCTTTTAGCAAACTATTAGTGCTCTATGTTTTAGAGCAGAACATGAAAAAAATTAGTTATCAAAAAGACTAAATTCAGAAAAATCCTTTTAATTTTGGATGATTATCAGATAACCCCCTACAGGTTTCAAAATATAAAAAAAACCCTCAAGTTTAGGGGTTTATTACAACCCCTTCACCTTACCTGTAATTTTTAGGAAAAAAATCCTTAACCATAAACCATAATTTTCACTAGCAAAAACGTCTTATCTGTAATTTTAACCACTCACGTGAAAGTTGCACACAACACAGTTTGGAGCTATTTGTTAAAAAAAATTGCAAAGATGAAAGGGTGATTTTTGACAACCCCTAATCTTTTATTAAATTTTAAAGTTATGGGAGGTTATCTAATAATTGTCTAAAAGATAAGAGGGGTTTGCTGAAATGTGGCCAAAAGAAAACATATCATGCAAAACGTCTTTTTTTTATTATATAATAATAACGAACGGATGGAGCGCGCTGTAGTGTGGGCTGAAAAAAGTCAAAGAGGGCATGCGATGGGAAAATATGCATTAAAATGGGCCCATGCCTAATAGCGCATACGCGCCTCTAGGAAAAATTCTGAAAATAGACCTCTTTTGCTAAATATTTAGCAAAATCGACCGTTTTGCTAAATATTTAGCAAAATCGACCTCTTTTTGGCCAACAGGCCAAAAAGAGGTCGATTTTCAAAAACCTGGCCTGAAAACATACGGGACTACTAGTCCCGTATGTTTTCAGTGCACTAATTAGAGATTAGAAAACATACGGGACTATTAGTCCCGTATGTTTTCTGTCAGTTTCTCGTGGCCCAGCAAAAATACGGGACTACTAGTCCCGTATAAATGTCGACTTATAAATCCCCTCTGCCCTAAATTCCGTTCATCCCCTTTAGAATCTCAATCTCTCTCCGCCTTCTCTCTCCACCTTCACTCCCAAACCCATCTCAATCTCTTCACCCTCACTCCCAAACCCATCTCAATCCCTCCCAAACCCATTGAAATCTCTCCCAAACCCTAATTTCACACCCAAACCCAAACTCCATCTCTCCCAAACCCTATTTCCACACACAAACCCAATCTCCATCTCTCCCAAACCAATCTCCATCTCTCCCAAACCCAATCTCTCTCTCCCAAACCCAACTCACCCCCTCTTCCCTCAAATCTGACGCCGAGCTTGATCTCCGACGCCAACGAAATCCGATTTCGACAAGGTAACAATTTTAATTTTTTTTTCATAAATTTCTCCAATTTCGTTTAGTTAATATGTATATTTAGAGGTATATCTAGAGGAAATAATGAATTATGATCATCAATTTGTAAAATATCTAATTTGTATACGTCAACTTTTAATTCTTCAGTTAAAATGGCGAATGGAATTCCGATTATTTGCTTATTCAATGGGAAATTGAGTGTTGGAATGAATAATTTGCCTATATATGATGGGGGCTCTAGGAAAATGTTCATGTTGTCTAGAAATTGCAATTTTGATGGAATGATGGAGCAAATATACAGAGTTATCAGAATTAATCATGCCGAAAATGCCATTAAGGTCTTTTGTAATTGTCCAATAAATGAAAAAAGAACAATTGCGGTAGAGATCACCACTGATGAAGAATTGAATGACATGATACAACTTGCGGATAAACAAATCGCAATTGAGTTGTTCATTGAAAATATTCCAAAGTCTGGGGTTGTCGAAGTTCCGTATGCTCACGGAGAGTTCTCTCGCATGCTTGAAAGTCAAATCTCATTATCTCAAAGTGCCTTGCACTTAAAAAATGACGCAGGTGCAACGTCAAGTTACATGTTTCACAACGTGTATGATGATATTTCAGTTGATTTACTGGTTGGTGGTTCTATAGAAGATGACGAATATGTAGATGCTGATGATGATAGTGAAGATGTTAAGTCTGAAGAGGAACGTCTTGATAGTATGCAGTTCGCAACTAGAGAGAACAATGATGATGCGAGTTGGATGAATGCATATTGCGTGAACAACGATTATGTAGAGTCTGAAGAACCGTTACCCGAAGAGTTTGAAAATGATGAGTGGGTAAATAACTCACAAGCTGAGTTGGTTGAGCCTGGTCCTAATTTCGATCGACCTGAGGATATCACTTTCAAAAAAGGAGATCTATTTGAGAATAAGGAAAGCTTAATTTTCGCTATACGTGAATGGGCAATTAGGAACCGGGTCAAATTCAAGCCGGTGAAATCCAACTCAACTAGCTATCATGTAAAGTGTTACTTCAATGAGAAATGTCAAGCCGCTTATACAAGTGCTGCAGACGATAGAAATTTAAAATGCCCATGGAAGCTTAATGCAGCTGTTAGGAAAAAATCCAACGGACAATTTGTGATCTCAAATTATTGCGGACTTCATACATGTTGCAATCCGACTGTCGCTAATGATCATATGACAGCGACTTCCGCTTATATAATGAAGCTAATTATGCCCGAAGTTAGGCGGGAACTTGATCTTACTCCAGGACAGATAATAACAACGGTTCGTGCTATGAAAGGCATAACTATATCCAAGTCTAAAACATATGATGCACGAAGGAAGGCGTTGACTAAAATATTTGGAGATTGGGAAGAATCTTATCAAAAACTTCCACATTATCTTGCAGCAATTAAGAGGAATAATCCGGGTTCCGAACATGAGATAGTGTCTAAGCAGGTCTCGCCGGAAATGGAGAGGTTCGTAAGGGTATTTTGGGCATTTGGGCCCGCTATCAAAGGGTTCTCGTTTTGTCGTCCGCTCTTAAGCATCGATGGAACACATTTATATGGCAAATACAAAGGAGTGCTCTTGGTTGCGACCGGTGTAGATGCAAACGGTGGACTATTTCCAATAGCTTTCGCAGTCGTGGAGGTGGAGGATACATCAAGTTGGAAGTGGGTTTTTCAGTGTATTTACAAATACATTCCGACTGTTCAAAGTCCAAGAGTTATTACCTTTATTTCTGATCGAATGAAAGGAATTCCACGAGCCTTACATGAGGGGTGGAGTGCACCACATCATCATCGTTACTGCTTGCGGCATATAAGAGCTAATTTTAAGAGAAAACATGGAGAGGTCAATTTACAAAATTTATTATGGCAAGCCGGGTGTGCCACTGACTCACTTGTATATGAGCATTGTAGAGAGAAAATTAAAGCCCTATCAGTTGAAGCACACAATTGGATTGAACACAACTTGAAACCGCAAAATGAAGATCGATGGGCATTATGTAAAGATGGTGGAGTGCGTTATTGTATGATGACGACTAATTGTTCTGAAAGTTTTAATGGTGTACTTAAGGGTGCCCGTGCTATGCCAATTAGTGCCTTAGTTGCAAGGATGTTTTATAGATTGAATGCATACTTCCAAAAGAGACGGAGTGATGGTGCAAATTGGACGAGTAAGTACACTCCAAAAAACGAGTTAATGTTGCAAAAAAGGGTTGTGGCTGTAAGAACATGTAGAATTGAACCATTCAACGACAATGAATGGGAGGTCAAGGATCGTGATGGCACTTACACCGTTCATCTCTATGACCAAGAGTGTAGTTGTACTTGTAGCCTACCACAATTACAAAAACTACCATGTGAACATGTTTTAGCAGCTAGTTCCAGTCAGGATGGTGGCGCTAGATTGCCGTATGATCGGTATTGCTCACCTTGGTATTCAACAAATCATTATCGCAAGGCTTACAAAGAGAGTTTTCATCCTCCCGATGATACTCGTTATTGGCCTGCCGCTTATACGGAATATTTATTACCACCTCAAGTCAAAAGACAAGCGGGACGACCTCGATCTGTGCGCATCAGAGGTACTATGGATGAAGGACGGGAAGGAGGAGCATCACGAATCAGATGTGGAACATGTAGTCAATTAGGGCATAATAGGTCTCGTTGTCCATCAAGAACAAGTTTATAGCAATTAATTGGTAATATATTTTCTATTTACATTGTTAATTTTATTTTTATGGCCTTATACATTTGGTAGAAACTAATAAGGTAATCTTGACATGTTCAGGTATATACGCGATGCTCCCCGGGCCGGTTTCTGATGAAGTCCTCTATGATCAGCCACGCCATCGTTCAGAGAGTATATCATTTACAGAGGTACTATGGCTCTATGTTTTGATTGATTTAGTTTAGACTCACATTATTTATTATTGTGATATTCTAATATTTGTTTTTATTTTTGTGTAGAGAGGGCAAGAGCTGGTTATGATTGATCATAGCCTTGGGCATATGCGTTGGCCGCTTGATGATCCTCGCATCATTGCCCTTGTATCCCAAGCCGGTTTTCTGATTTGCTCACAATTGCGATGGATGAAACTCGACTGGGCACTGCTTAATGCGTTAATGGATAGATGGAGGCCCGAGACTAACACTTTTCATCTACGTGTTGGGGAGGCAACTATTACTCTTCAGGATGTAGCAGTGATCCTAGGACTCCGCATTGATGGTCCTTGTGTCACAGGGACAGATAGGCATGTTTGGCGGCATGTATGTGATAATTTGCTAGGACTATCACCGGAGTCCTTGCCTGGAGGGTATATTAGATTGAAATGGCTAAAAGAGAATTTTGCTAACCCATTGCCACACAATGCATCAGAAGTCATGATCCAACAACATGCTAGAGCATATATTTTGCACATGATCGGGACGCTTCTTTTTCCCGATTCAAGTAAACATAAAGTGCATTTGAGGTAAGACAGGTCATAAATTGTTATTACTTTTGTATTTTGATAAGAAGATTTTTTTCCTCACTATTTTTAGAAAATCTGACTAACTTCCACATTTTTCAATAGGTGGTTACCACTTCTCGAAGACTTTGACGTGTGTGGGACATTATCCTGGGGTAGTGCTGTTTTAGCATATCTATATCGAGAAATGTCAAAGGTTGCTTTAATACAAAATAAAGAGCTCAAAGGTTGTTTGACATTGTTACAAGTTTGGGCATGGGAGAGACTGGTTTTGAAACCGCGATTATGCGAGATCCGAGAGTTGGATGGACAGATTCCACTAGGCTGCAGGTAAAATTCCTCGAATTTAATATCGTTTGATATTTTATTTTTCATTTAAACTTTTGAACAAAAATCTATCGTATATAAAATTTACAGATGGAATGTCACTAAAGCCTATAATGAGGTCCCGGCTAGACAGTTAGACTTTTACAGGGGGGAGCTCGACCGTATGAAAATTTTTCAGGTATGAATTTGAATTGCAATCGTTTAAAGCTATCGATATATTTCAAACAACAGTTAATATATGGATTATTTTGCAGTTCGAGTGGCAGCCATACGCACCTTACCTACATCGTCTACCGCTGATTTGTATGGAGGGACACGGCATATGGCGGTCCAGAGTTCCTCTCATTTGTTTCGAAATTGTGGAGATGCACGTACCCGATCGCGTGTTTAGACAGTTTGGACTCACACAACACGCTCCACAATTGGTCGAAAAAATAGAGAGAAAGGCGGCTAAAGGTGGACATCAGATTAACTGGCAGCGCACGCATCAATCATACATAGCTCGGTGGAATGATCGGCATCAACTTATTGTCGATCCGCTTTATCCTCCGATGCAGGAAGTCGATTACATAAGATGGTATTGGGAGGTTACCCGACGTTGGATAATCACCCAAACTGCGCCTCCAGTCGACGAAATCGAGATTCGCAACCAACAATCTCGATATGTACCAAGAGGGTTAGATGAGAGGCGATGGGTAAGTAAATTGCTTTAGATTATAATAGATTTTTCAATCTTTATGTTAGCTTTTGGTTTCTTATATGAAGCAATATTTTTATGTAATTGTAGATAGACGCATTGGACGATGTAGTGGGGATTGCAAATGAGGGTATAACTACCGCCATTGGAGATTCTGTGGACGTATCGATATTACAGCGGATAGTGACGAGAGTTCGTAGAGCTTTTCATCAAACTCAAGAGGATCGACATGAAGGTCGTGAGCGGGTGGATCTTGAAGATACTACATATGTGCGCCACCGTAGACGTGATATATCTCCCACGCACGACGATGAAGCTGGCCCGTCACAACGAGCTGGTCCGTCACAACGAGCTGGTCCGTCACAGCCCCACACACAACCGGAGAGCGAGCATATACAAGCTCAAGAAGAAGGGGGCCGCCGACGATCTCAGCGGGTGCGAAGGCCGAGACAACGGGGGAGGGGTGGATTTTTCCTTTGTTAGTTTTTCCATGTAGATTATTGTCGTATGGATTTATTGATGCATTTGGATTTATTCTACTTAAGCTACATATTATCGTATGGTTAGACTTAATGCAGTTGGAATTATTTTGTGCTAATGTGAATTTTGGTTGACTTTTGGATGTGATGTTGTGATGATGTATTGTTTTGTGATAATGTGTAATTTTTAGAGGGTTGTATGCTCAGCTAGAGGGTCATGCATGTTTTGTGCATGTTTTGCCTCTGCAAATTATACGGGACTAATAGTCCCGTATATTTGATTGCAGAACCATCCTCTGCCCTGCAAAATATACGGGACTAGTAGTCCCGTATTTTTGCTGGGCAGATCAAAATTGCTCTGCAAAATATACGGGACTAATAGTCCCGTATATTTGATTGCCGAGGCAAACTGACAGAAAACATATGGGACTAATAGTCCCGTATGTTTTCTAATCTCTAATTAGTGCACTGAAAACATACGGGACTAGTAGTCCCGTATGTTTTCAGGCCAGGTTTTTGAAAATCGACCTCTTTTTGGCCTGTTGGCCAAAAAGAGGTCGATTTTGCTAAATATTTAGCAAAACGGTCGATTTTGCTAAATATTTAGCAGAAGAGGTCTATTTTCAGAATTTTTCCGCGCCTCTACGGTTCCGTACACTACCTACATCTGGGGTCCACACGTGCGCTCTACCCTTTTACCGTCTCCCATACGCTCGTTTTATCGCGAGAAAATACTTTCCGCCAATCCCTGACGACGACCGCCAAAACGGCGGCCTTGGGATCTGGACGGTCGTGATGCTCCCACGTCGTGAACCAACTTCCTCATCCTAATTTTTTTTTTTCTTAAATCGATCATTGCTATTCTTTTTTTTCTTAAATCGATCATTGCTATTCTCCAGAGCATTTGGCAACCGTGACGTTTTTACCGTTTCTGTTTTAGTTTTTAACAAAAACAATAAAACGTGTTTAGCAACCGGGGCGTTTTTTTAACTTGATTCTTTACAAAATCTAAAAAATAAACATTTTTCTTAAAACACCAAAAATGTGTTTTGAGATTCCGTTTTTTCATCTAAACCGCTGTCGCCGCTCGCCACCACCGCCCGCCACCGCCGCCCGGCTGCCGCTGCCCGCTCGCCCGTCTTCTGGCCGCCGCCGCCCGCCCGCCGACTTTGGTCGGCCGCCCATTGTCCGGCCGCCGCCGACGCAGGCCGCCTGTCGCTGCCGCCGCCTGCCGCCTATTGTCGCCCGCCCGCCTGCCGCCCGCCACCGCCTGACCGTCGCCGCCATCCGGCAGGCCGTCGCCGCCCACCGGCCACAGACGGTCGTCGTCCGACCGTCGCTCGTCGGCCGGCCACTCACCGCCCGCCTACGTGTCGCCCGCCACCCGCCACAGCCGCCCGCCCGTCGTCGTCTGTCGGCCACCAAAGGTCGTCGTCCACCCGCCGCCCGTCCATCCGTCGCCGAGAAGAGTGATTATCTTGTTATTGCCGAGATAATTACTTCGGTTTCTTGATTCCTTCGTGAATCAACGAAGCTCCAGATCTGATTTGATCGTTTGGTAGTCCATGTATATCAACATCCCTATCACAGACCAAGATCCCACGCTAGCAGCGGAGGATAAACGTCCGTTGCGACGCCGGCTGCCGAACACCGACGGTCGTCGTCTGCCCGCCGCTCGTCGCCGATGCCGCCGCTTTATAAGTAATAACTAAAAATAGTGTTTTCAAAACATGTCTGAAAAAAACACGATTGCATAGTGTTTTTCTAAAAAACACAACAAAAACAAACACCACGATTACCAAACACAGTAATTTTGTTCTGTTTTTAAGTTTAATAATTAATTAAGGAACAAATGCCGTCCATATTTAATGTGGAAATAATTACATATTCAAACTATAGTTATATTGAATGTGTACCGTGATATACACAGCAATCTCTATCATGATTCATGAAAATAAATACTCATTTAGTCACGCATCTAATAGCAAATAAATATATGGTGAAGTTACTAATAGTCTATCGATGCTTATTTATTTATCACACCACTTGTTGATGGTTTATATGATCACACACTTAGTTAAATTTAGGATAGGATTTGATTTGTTTAGTATTGAAGAGGGACCGCTTTCTTCTCAGACTTTATGTCTAGTTCTTGAGTTGGGTATCTGAAGAATCCGCACAAGTAGATATTCGTAAGAGGATGAGTTTTGTCTCCCCCGTTGTACCTCCAACGATCAAGTTAGATGATGAACTTGAGTGGGAAAATAAGAGCTGTGTGTTCTTGTTACCATACAGTATTTGTGTTACCAAATCAGATTTGTGAACATTTTTCATGTTAGAATAGTACATGTATTTATATTAAGGTGACAAGGGTCAATTGGTCACTTCGACCGATAGCAATGAGGCGGTGGTGAAGTATAGGTTGGCGGTCACGTCGGCACTTGCTTTACAGGTGTCGGCCAGCGAGTGGAGGGAAAGTCATTTTGGCATTAAAAGGAAGGATACTTGCGGCACCGTCAGGGCCCACGTGGTCCAATGAGTCATGAATATTATCCGGGCTAGAGTCATGATGCCACCTGCTAAGCATTAAATGCGATGTTGACATGTTATCAAAGAGGGATAGGCTTGAGGCAGAAGTTGTCATCTACCTTCGCCGAGAAGTAACGCCTTTCAAGTCGACGTCGCAGGGCGTCAGGCAAGTGGTCGGGTGGACTCATGGCGAGTCGTCTTCGACAAATGGGGCGACAAGTACCACCTTTCGAGTCGACACGGAGGGATGTCGGCTCGACAAGTCGGCTAAGTTGTCGTCCCTATTGGTTTTTGGCCGCCAAGTTGAGTGTGGCTTAGGATGCAGAACACTTGTCCATAGCTTGGTATTAGAGCTGTATTTCGGGGAAAATGGGAACACCATAACACCACTGAAATACATGAATGATAAAAATATTGAGTAAAGTTTTTGGAAAATAAGTTTTCACAAAGAAGATATTATTTTTATTTTTCGCTCTCTGCATTGGTGAAGATTAGTCTTCAAGAAAATGACATCAAAATGGTCTTGCCGAACTTCAATCATAAATAAATTAATCTTGTATATATGCTTCTGCATATTTTTTTATAAAAAAACTCTAATTAACCTGCCATGGATATGAAAGTGGCGATACTGTCGAAAGTGGAGGCATCTACTAAGATCAAACTTCATCCAAAAATAAATAAATAAAATATAAGTAAACATAAAAATAAAAATTAAAAAGTTGTAAAAAATAATTAAAAAAGTTGAGAAACTGTTAGAAAGGTATAACCCTAGATATTTCAACTCGTTAATGTTTTCTCTCGGCAGGAGCTCTGAGTCCATACAAAAAATTCTCAAGAAAAATAAAGAAAAAAAGTGTCATTTTCGGGACACGGTTTCTTCAAGTAAACGAGTAACGAATAATAATTAGATGGAAACGAGATTAGATGAAGTGAAGTTGGTCCATTCATTTGACGAAAAGTTAGTCGAGTTTAGAGTCTGCGTTGCGATGTGGGGATCTCTTGAGCGTCATCCATGTGTTGTACTATTTATAGCTCTCTCTCTCCTTTTTTTTTACTTTTTTTTGTGTTAATCTTAGCTTAAAATAAAAGGTAGAGTGTAGACTGTGTAGTGTGTGGCAATTACTTTCGCTTCTTCAGCTCATCAGCCGGCTGGTTGAGCCTTATTCTTTCTGCTGCTTCTCTTTTTGGATTCACATTCTTTTTAATTAGGTTCTAATAAGAATGCATATATAGGATTTTCAATATCACAACAGTTGTTGTGCCAACCGATGATATACTCTGATACCACTTGTTGGGATTTTTGCCCGAGGTCCAAATACAAACGCCGAGAGAGAAGGACAAAATACAATCACAATAATGACACAAACACAAACAACCAATTTTTACGTGGTTCGGCAATCTTACCTACGTCCACGAGAGCAGCACAAATAATTTTTTATTAATCACAAGAAATTACAAAATAAGAAAGAAGATCTCAAACTTGAGATCTCTCAATCAAATAGCAATTGATTTTAATCTAAAATCACCGTTCAAACAATCTCTCTCTTAATAACTCTCTCTAAAATTACCTCCTTCTTTAATCACCAACCCCTTCTCCTTAATTAATGAAAACAGGGACCAATGGGCACAAAATCGGAGAGTTCCCCAAATCGAAGCTCAAAACCCGCTCCGCCGCCGCTCCAGACAGCTGTTCCCAGTTGTCTCCAACCCAAACAGGCGAGCTCGATCACTTCTCCTTCAGGCGAGCTCCACAGGCGACATGCGAGCTTCAACAGGCGAGCTTGAACCTCGACGGTGCGCTCCAGCTGGCATCCACTCACGAGCGGCGAACACATCACGAGCAAGCGACTCGTGATCATACAGGTGAGCACGAATCTCTCCTTCAAACCTCGTCTCCCGACCTCGCCATCAGGCGAGCCCCTCACCTCCGCGTACAGGCGAACTCGTCGCCCTCGCCTACAGGCAAGCCCCTCACCTCCATCCCGCCAGCAGGCGAGCCCCCTCGCCTGGCACAAACACCAGATCTCGCCTACCACCGGTGCGATTCCTCTACATCATCTTTAATATAACAATAATGAAACTTTAATCTCAAACTGAAATAGACGATAATGGTTAAGATGACCGTAACCTCTTGAATTAACACTAAATTCGAGGGGGTCTTAATCATTTCCTTCCCCTTTTCCATTCCAGTTGGGGAAGCGAACTGCTTCAACGCCCTCGGGGGGGGGG
>BQKN01057986.1:480-11211 GCA_022839385.1 Asparagus kiusianus | reverse complement strand
GCTGAGGAGAATGTAGATAATGTGGATGAAAATGTAGATAGGGAAGAAGAGCCTGTTGATATGGGAGGGGAGCATGTTGGTGGAGAAGGGGGGGATGTAGATAGCAATGCGGCTATGAATGTAGATACTTCACACCAGGTGGACAAGATTATAGAAGATCTGTCAAGGAGTGTGCAATCGGAGACAGATGAAGCAGCTCCACCAAGGAATAAGCCCACGGCAGGTAGTCCACCACCGAAAAGGGAAAGCAAGAGATCTAAATGGAAGAGGACCCCTTACACAGAGGGAAAAGGAAAGAAAAAGCAAAAAGAAATGATAGATCTCATATCAAGTCCTGAATATGTACATAAAGAGAAGAAAGTTTCCCTTTTTTACCCCGGCAACCAATATCCCACTTGGGATGAGTTGAGGTTGAAGCCAATGTCAGCGGAGGAGAAATCTTTATTGGGCGAGCTAAATAAAGATCTTTCAAACCCTGATGATTTTGACATCCGCATAATAAATAGTTCTGGTGCCTTTGTACATAATTTTAGGATATCATCTTCAATAGCAACCAGACTCGATACGGCTGAAAATAATTGCCTAACCAAATTTTGCTCCCAAAAGATTCACAGGTAAGTTTCAATTGACCATTTATATGCTAGTTCGTCCCATTGTTAGCCCTAATTCATGTTTTGTTATGCTTTTCAGGAAATATGTTGTCATAAGAACAGAAAACAGCCATATAAACAGAGAAGAGCTGTTGTATTTGCTTCGTGGTGGCCGGCTTGATGACAAGGTTAGTTTATACATGCTTAATAATTGATATTGTCTTTCTAGTATTGTATTTTAATGTTTCATTGATGTTACAGATGGAAGAGTCATTGTTAGAAACGCTTCAGAAAGAGGCATATGACAAAAACATTGGAGTCGTCTCTGTGTACTTTCTTGTAAGTACATGTCAGTTCTCAATTAACGTGTTAGTTCTATCATGAGTCATGTTAGTTCTAGTTCGCTCAATGTTAGTTCTACCATGTGTCATGTTAGTTCTACCGTTAGTCATGTTAATTCTATTTGGCACCGTGTTAGTTCTGGTTTATATCATGTTTGTTCCATCATCCATCATGCGTAATCCTGAATTCTCCCCTTTTAAGTTCAACCCATACATTACTTTGTTTGCAGCACTCACTCTATTGCGTCGGGACGCCACATTACGAACATTTTTTGTCATTTATTGAAAAGTATACAGCTGTCCGTATAGAGCACCTGTTGATCCCCTTGGTCAGGGACGATCACTGGCATCTTATTCTGGTTGACCTGAAAGGAAAGATTGTCAACCACTACAGTTCAGCTGGCCACGAAGCTTGGATGGAGCCTGTTAATAAAATCATAAAGTTTTTTGATGAACAGCATGTTGATTTTGTTCAGGAAAATGTTCGCAGAGTATTTAAATACCGAGCCATCAAATGCGAGCAACAAAGAGGGCGGTTAGTTCATGGCCCTAAATTGTGTTAGTATTCGATATAACGAAAATGTCTAATTTATCATTTTATGTTGCAGCTATGACTGTGGTGTGTTCGTCTACCTCTATATCAGAGCAATAATTGGAGGTCGCTCGACATTGTTGGTTAATCCACCTGGCGATATCCCTGAAGCTATGCGTGCAAGAGTTGCCGCTCACTTATTGATAGCTGGTTGTGAGCAGCGACATAAAGACGGCTCCGCGTATAGTGATGAATGACATGTTTATACAAATACAATAATGTAATACTATTTAATTGAAAATGCATATTTTTAGATGTATTGTTAGCTCTAACTTCGTGTCGGTTCTAAAAGAGTACTTGGTTCATCTAATTGCAATTGTGTTCGGGTTAACTATTTTCTTGTTAGCTCTAGTGGAGCGTTAGATGAACTAGAACTAACAGGATGACAGCTAGAACTAACAATAAGTGATATAGGGCTAACATGCCCACCACAACAAACACTTGGCGTCGAACTAACGCCACACGAAGTAGAACTAACGCGAGAAGGGCTAGAACTAACAGGAGGACGGCTAGAACTGACAAGAAGTGAGCTAGAACTGACTAGGAGTGAGCTAGGGATAACATGGCAGCCAGAACTGACACTTGTGACGGAACTAACGCCAGCACGACTTAGAACTAACTTATATACAGTCAGTTACGAACCGTATCGTGTTAGTTCTACTCCATCTCGTGTTAGATCTAGTTGTTTTCGTGATAGTTCTAATTGAAACTCATGCGAAAAAGCTGTTCTACTAAGGAGGATAACTAAGTAAAGTTTTCTGAGTTCATAAGAAACATATTATTCAATCAGTATTTGCTCAAGTTGAAAGTAAAAAAGGAAATATTCAACATGAAAATACTTACAATGTTAGTTCTAATTGTTTCAAAGTTAGTAGGCATTTATATGCAGGCAGTCCTAGATTTAAAGTGTTAGTTCTAACCTCAGCCCCCGCTATTTCTATCGACTATGCTGGTTATAGATGCTACGTTAGTTCTTATTGATTCAATGTTAGTTCTAGTTTACTTACAGTCAGCTCTAATTTCGCTAGCGCTCTATTTGATTAAGTGCTAGTTCTAGAAGATGTTACATCATTTATATGTTCGCTGCTTTCCAAGACATGTCTATCACCCAACAGATCACATCATATATCCGCGTCTTTCCAGTTCAGGAAAGGGTGTTAAAATAGTATTTCCCTCGATATTCGAACCGTTCCTTTTCCACCAGCACAGGCGCCTCTCTAAATCCCTCATCCCCAAACGAATACCTATGTCCAGCGTCTTCAATCTCTGTCATAAACCATCACAGATTGCTATGGATTGCACCTGTACACACTGCCATGGGTCAGGGCATACCTCTCGAGATTGTCATCACGGTATTACTTCTCGTGCCCCTCCAAGGATGCTTGTCGTCCCTGCCAACACCGCCAGCACCATCCTACATCTCTCCGCTTTCACAATCTTCAATCTTAGGTTAGGTCATCCATCCGTCCAGGAGCTCAGGGAGATGCTGGCTTTTTGCTTTAATCGTAGTTCATGGCCCTATCAAATCAAAGAAGCGCCAGGAAAGAGCTTCATGGTGCAGTTTCCATCCGTCGCCCTTCTTACCCAAGCCACAGAGCTCGGCCTGGTAGATGGGGGCACCTTTACGGGCAGATTCCGCCGATGGAAGGAGGATCTCAGGCTTTCAACGGTTCCCCAACCTTTTCCAGTATGGATCCGCCTATTCCACCTCCCATACCATCTCTGGGATTTTGACTTTCTGCAATCTCTGCTCGATGGTATCGGTGAATGCATCATGTTTGTATGTGGTGAAATAACACATGATAACTTCAAAGAGTTGAAAGTGCTTCTGAAGATTAGGGATTTATCTGATGTCCCAAAGCATGTTCGTTTTCGTTACATCTCCCCAGTTAACGGGATCCTAAGGGAAGGCCACGCCGTCACGCAGGTACTCGGCAGGGGGGGTTTGGAGAGGACTGAGGGATCCACTCGCATAAGCTTAGAGGACCCGCGTGCGCAGCCTTTTAATACTGACCCAGAGTTACAGGAGGTTAGTTGGGACGGCAGGAACATGACTGTTGAGAGAGACCAATGGTTGCTGTTCCTCCAGAACCAAGGGGTCGGGGGATCAAATTTGCCGAGGGCTCTCCCCACCGCCAATGCTCCTCAGCCAGATAACCCCACCGGCGCGGACAGTGGATCAACGAAAACCACCTAACACTATGGTGTTAGTTCTACTGTGTAATTGTTAGTTCTAGTTGTGTAATTGTTAGTTCTAGCCGCTCCCGTATTAGTTCTAGCTATTCTCGTATTAGTTCTACCTCTAGCCCGCTTTAGATCTAGTATAAATGTTGGTTCCAATGCCTATGTTAGTTATAGCGGCTCCCGTGTTAGTTCTATATGTTCTCTTGTTAGTTCTACCTCCAGCTAACGCAAGTTCTACTGCAAATGTGGGTTCTTTTGCCTATGTTACTTATAGCTGAGATATTGTTTGTTCTACCTGGTAGATGGGGTCAACCATCAAAACATTATCTCCGGAAGGATTGTTAATTGGGATCCTATCTGAAACACATGTGGCCGTCGATAACGGCGGCCGTTGATAACGGCGGGCCACAATCTATATTGTCATTGGGAAGCGCTGCAAATAAATAACATAAACAAAATAAATAATCATGAACTAAATCAATAGAAACATCAACAAATAACATAACACAAATAAGAAAAATCACTAACGACTGTTTGTGGTAGAACTAACATGAAATTCATCTGAACTATAACAAGAAATCAATTAGAACTAACATGAAATCGATTAGGAATACAGATTTGACCCAAAATGGAATTTGTCCTAGAACTAGCAGTAAATCGATTTCATGTTAGGGCATGTTCGGTTGTTTTACGCAAAAAAAAAAAGAAACCAGCAATGTACCACGAAAACAAATTCCCATCATTTCAATGTGTTTTCTTAGATTTGAAGTATTATGTTCGTTTCAACATGGAAATCAAGGGATTGAAATCAAATTTCACATTTATTGTGTTCGTTTCAACTCTTTGCAATAAAGAAATGTATTGTCCTTTGTCACATTTCTTGCATTTCACTTGTTCGTATTGCACAGCCTCAGCAAGTTCAAGCGGTGAGCTTGCCTCCCTAAAAAACCAACTGAAACCAGCAACGGTAAAAAATGTGCAACGGTCAAAAAACCACCACTCAAAACAGCAAGATTTTGCCAACGGAAACAATTTACCCCTCCCCTGCACTTATATAGTTGGGATCAATTCCATCCTCCTCAACATATTCTCTCATAAAATTGCAAGAAAGCTGGGCAAAAATACTTGAGCATAGAGGCAATTAAAGCTGCGACATGGAAACAAGCCAAGACTCTCATGAATTAGCTGCAGAGGTAACGTGCTACTGTAACATACCGACACCAATAAAGCTTTGCAAATCAGGAGTAAACAAGGGCAAATACTTTTGGGGCTGCGCCAACTATCCAAATAGGCAATGCCAGTATTTCAGGTGGGCAGAAGAGCATCATGATAACAACCAGCGTAAGGTAAATTTTGAATGTCCCTCTCCTCAATCAGTTTCCCAAGTTAAAGATGTGGAAACCAAGCACTTGCGAAGAGAATTAAAGCTTGCAAACCAACAAGTTGTTTACTTGAAGAAATGTATTGTTGTTTTAGGAATATTTAGTATTTCCCTTGTTGTCATAAACATTGTAATCTGCTGTTTGAAAATGTAATGCAAAAGTTTGAGAAGAATGCAGGGACTCATGTGTAAAGTCTGAGTTCAAATACAAAACTGAACAGATTGAGATGAAAATGATGCAGCAAATCCCCCATGCATATAGGTAACAAAAACTTCTGTGTATAAACCAGCATCACAAACTGCACGTTGCATATGCCAGAAACTCCCAAAGTGAGAACAAGAGGAAACACAAGCAATAGTGTATCTGAAATCAAAGATGATAGCAATGAAATCATGACAAGCAAAGATTTCAAAGTGTTAATAATCCAATTCAACAGCTTTATATTAAAAGCTTTAAGAGTATTATCTTCCAAATGTGAGAATGATAAATAAAGTTTGACAAATCGAGTTAGTTCTAGTTGTCCTACTGTTAGTTCTGGAACATCTCGAGTTAGTTCCATCTCAAGTTGGCGTTATTTCTAGCACAAGTGTGTGTTCTGTGGCCCATGTTAAATAGTATTGACTACAAATAGGTTAGATCTAACAAGATATCGTTTGGACCTAACAAATTTGACCTCGCATAGAGCTGTAATAGAATTCACAACGGTTAGAACTGACATGAAATCGATTAGAGCTAAAATGCGATCTCGTGTTTGTTCTGGTGGGCCATGTTATCCCTAGCAGAGTAAGTGTTAGTTCTAGCTGTCCACCTGTTTGTTCTATCCCCTATCGAGTTAGTTCTAGTTGTCCTACTGTTAGTTCTAGAACATCTCGAGTTTGTTCTATTCTTGTTGTCCACCTGTTAGTTCTATCCCCTATCGAGTTAGTTCTAGTTGTCCTACTGTTAGTTCTGGAATATCTCGAGTTAGTTCTACTTCAAGCTGGCGTTATTTCTAGCACAAGTGTTTGTTCTGTGGCCTATGTTAGGCCTATCTCAGTCATTGTTAGTTCTATATGTCTTCCTGTTAGTTCAAGCCCATCTCGAGTTAGTTCTACTTCGTGCCCACGATATTTTTAGCACAAGTGTTTGTACTCGGGAAGTTTTGTACCCATTTATACACATTTTGTACCTAATTAGGCACCGTTTTGTACCCATTTATACACGTTTTGTACCCAATTAATCAAGCCTTGTACCTACTTATTCAAGTTTTGTACCTAATTAGGCACTTAATCAAGTTTTGTACCCATTTATTCAAGTTTTGTACCCACTTAACCATGTTTTGTACCTCATTATCTGGAATCAAAATTTTGTACACATTTATTCAAGTTTTGTACCCATTTATACACGTTCTAGTTGTCCTACTGTTAGTTCTGGAGCATCTCGAGTTAGTTCTACTTCAAGTTGGCGTTATTTCTAGCACAAGTGTTAAAGTTCTGTGGCCCGTGTTAGGCCTATCTCAGTCATTATTAGTTCTATATGTCTTCCTATTAGTTCAAGCCCATCTCGAGTTAGTTCTACTTCGTGCCACGTTATTTTTAGCACAAGTGTTTGTACTCGAGATGGCCATGTTATCCCTGGCTCACTCCTAGTTAGTTCTAGATGTCCTCCTGTTAGTTCAAGCCCATCTCCTGTTAGTTCTACTTCGTGCTGGCGTTATTTCTAGCCCAAGTGTTTGTTCTGTTATGTCATGATATCCCTAGCTCACTCCTTGTTAGTTCTAGCTGTCCTCTTGTTAGTTCTATCACATATAGAGTTAGTTCTATTAGGTTGCTTAAATATTGTACCCACTTAATCAAGCCTTGTACTTACTTGTAAAAACTTTTATACCCACTTAATCAAGTTTGGTACCCACTTAATCAAGTTTGGTACCCATTTATTCAAGTTTTGTACCCACTTAACCATGTTTTGTACCTCAATATACTGGAATCAAATTTTGTACACACTTATTTTGGTGTTTTGTACCCATTTATACACGTTTTGTACCTATTTAGGCACCGTTTTGTACCCATTTATACACGTTTTGTACCCAATTAATCATACCTTGTACCTACTTGTAAAAACTTTTGTCCTACTTAATCAAGTTTTGTACCCACTTAATCAAGTTTGGTACCCATTTTGTACCCATTTATACACGTTTTGTACCCAATTAATCAAGCCTTGTACCTACTTGTAAAAACTTTTGTACACAATTAATCAAGTTTGGTACCCACTTAATCAAGTTTGGTACCCATTTATTTAAGTTTTGTACCCACTTAACCATGTTTTGTACCTCATTATTCTGCTGCAAATTTTGTACACACTTATTCAAATTTTGTACCCATTTATACACGTTTTGTACCTACTTAGGCACCCTTTTGTACATCTTTGCTCTGGATTCAAATATTGTACCCACTTAATCAAGCTTTGTACCCACTTAAGAAAGTTTTGTACCCACTTAATCAAGTTTGTACCTAATAATGTCATGATTTTATTTTTGTACCCACTTATTCAAGTTTAGTACCCACTAATTGCTCGTTTTGTACCCACTTAATACTGTTTTGTTCCTCATTGTTCTGGGGGAAAAAATTAATTCAAATTATCATCCATACATGATTAATCCATACAACCACATTATCATCCATACATACATAAATCTTAAGGGAAAAGTGAATAAATCAAATTGTGAACATTCAACTGAAACACATGCTTTGTTTTGGCCCTCCGTAAACTTTGTTTTGGCGATGCCGTTAACTTTCTCGACCTCCACCAGCAACATTTTTGTTCTACAAAAAAAAATTGCAACTTTATCATGACAAATGCAAAGATATTGAAAAAATATTAAATCAAGATTAAGTATAATACCTTAGCTAAAGGACAACTCGTTATATAATGGCCTTTTCCCTTACAAAACCCACAAAATCTTTGTTTTTTAATACTCTTTTCTTGTGCTATCTCCACTCCCGACTTAATTCTAGTAGCATGTGCTGGTCGTCCCTTCGTGGCAACAGGCTTATCTGGATCACGAATAGTGATTTGAGTTGCTTCCTCTATAGAGATGGGTATGGATGAAGTAGGCATCTTATTGCTGGCATTGCTCTCATTTCCATTGTCGTTATGTTCCTTCTCAATCTTGGCATTCTCAACTTCTTCAAAAAATGAGTCTAAAAAAGCACTAAACTTATCATGAAGTGTACTTGAAGTCAATGTATCTTCTAGTGCCTTGTTACATCTACTCCTAAGGGCCCAATGTTTAATGATAGATAGTTGGTCTTCACTATTTGTAATGCAATTTCTAACAACTCCGCAACCAACATGTCTTGCTTTAATTGTCCATCGTTGCATGATATATCTTGATGGAATTTCTAATACTTGCTTCTTTACTAAAATGTGCAAGCTATGTTTGCATAATATACCTTCCATCTCAAATCTCGCACAAGAGCACTTAATTCTTTTTTCTTTGGATGTATCGAAAACAACATGATGCTTTACTATCTTCTTGCTTTCAGCCTCTCTATCTATATTCCAAACGGCATAAGTAGCACTTGCGCCGTCCTTCGACAACTTTTCATGAAGCATGGAGTAACTATCCTTGAGTTCTTTCTGAAAGATAGTAAACAGATTCTTCGTATAATTCTCCCGAGCTTGTTTTTCAATGGGATGTTCAATTATCAATGTAGGAACTGAGTTTGTGGATTTAAAATCTTGCTCAAGTTCAGCAGCTCGGCGAGCTCTGACAGCATTGTCATACTGCTTAACAAAATCATGTAACTCGGTATTTACATTCACAAAATGATCAAAAAAGCATTAATTCCCTCACTCCACTGAGTAGATGTCATTCCTGCAGTAAAAGTGTCTTTAAGATACACTGGAGCCCAATGATCTCGATGATTGTATAAATTTACTAACCAACTCCTTTTATCTGCACCATATTTGTCCCTCATTTCTTCCCAACGCTTTTCAAATTTTTCTTCCGATTTACTCTAATACCATTTGTTATACTTTATAGAAACATCCTCACCATAATCATTATGCATTGATTGAAGATTTTGTAAGGCATTCCTACGAAGGTGCCAAGAACAAAAGCGATGGTGAGTTTTAGGAAAAACTTTGTGAATAGCACCACACATAGCTTTATCTTGATCAGTGATGATTGCTACTGGTGCTATACCCGACATACATTTTAACCATTGGCTAAATAACCATATAAACGTCTCCTCCGTTTCATCGGCCAGTAACGCACACCCAAATAGAGTAGACTGTCGATGATGGTTAACGCCCGTAAATGGTGCAAACGGCAATTTTAAATTGTTCGTTCTATACGTAACATCAAAGCAAACAACATCTCCAAATTGCAAGTAAGAAGTCCTCGACCTACCATCCATCCAAAAAACACTTCTCATCGTCCCATCATTTTCTAAATCAAGTGCGAAGTAAAATTGAGGATCAGATACCTTTTTCTCTTGAAATTGACGAACTATGTTCACGCACTCATGGCCGACGTTGTTTCTTCGTTTAAGTCTAAGTTGTGCTTGGCATTCTTGTGGAGTGAGAGAGCCTTGTTCATTGCCATGAGCAATGTCTACAACCTTACAAATGGCAGAAGGCCGTAAACCTTGATTGTCAAGAGTATCTATCAACCTTTTTGTCGATTGAGCTCGATGAAGTGTCCGATGTGAGTAGTGCTTCTTTACCCGAGTTGGGGTGGTTAATGGATGACCATTATGCTTACTGTTTAACTTTCGGACCACCCATTTTTTAGTGCTTCTATCAAGTCCAATAACCATCCTTGCGTTGCATCCACATCTTGTATCGAACTTTCGAATTACATTCCGACCATCTTCTCTTTTATCTTTTAAAGATTTAAAGCCTTCTTTGTCGCATACAAATATTTTAGATAGGATTGCGTCTTTCTTTCTCGACCAAGCTGTGTGACCCTTGCGAATACCAAATCCCTTAAGTCTGGCGTATGCATTGTAGAAATTATAAGCTTCCTCATGAGTAGAGAACTCCATTCCGATATATGGATCAACGCTGTTTAAATTATCTTCACCATTTTCAACGCCCATAAGCTCATCACCATTCTCCTCATGCTCGGATGCCTATAAAAATAGAGAAACAAAACTCATGCTAAAAGACAACTATTTTGGCATATGTCATTAGTTAGTAGTACACTATAAACAATAAGATATTATCACCTGAGGGGGAAGCCATGTTGTAGATAGTAGATCATGGTCCTGGCCTTTATCTTCTTCCATTGTTGCCTCACGTGAGAGAATTGTTGGAGTGTCTATACAAGCTATCAAATTATCACATATAAGAAGTTCAAAATCGCTCAAAAAACGTCATCAAGTTGATCTTTCAATTTCACTAAACAATTTCATTACCATAGTTTAAACCAAATTTAAAGTTTATATCCAATTTAACAATACATGGCAAAAATAGTTCTAAATTAACCGGCTCGTAGCCATAGGGTGAGTGCTGCAAACCAAGTAATGTATGAGCTAAAATTAAAAGGAAGAATATAGATCCAAGGAATATGCATGAGGGAAGATAGAACCATCAAGAAATCCACTAGATCTAACAGGAACGCCAACTAGAACTAACATGCCTTGTAATAGAACTAA
>BQKN01057980.1:0-13948 GCA_022839385.1 Asparagus kiusianus | reverse complement strand
TAATGGATTATAGTCCAACACGAGGACTGTGAAATGGTGAAAACTATCGCTGTGTTATATAGTGAAAGCTACTTATATCAATTCACAATCAAATTAGTGTGTATATCCACAATTTATACCCTCAGGTCTTCTATCATGCATGGATACATAGTAAGACTAAAAACCAGAGTCAGATAATCCAGGCAAACTCTCGAACATGAGTAAAACTACTCAAAAATACACAAACAGGAAATTTGCAACAGACAGTTTGGCGGTCGACCGCACCGGTCGACCGTACTCTGATACGTGACTGGCGGTCGACCGCTGCGGCTTCGCGGTCGACCGACAGAACATCGCGGTCGACCGGAATGACATTGCGGTCGACCGCAGCTCTAAAACGAGCTCAGCGGTCGACCGCTCCGGTCGACCGCCAAGCGGACAGAAACCCAAATCTGGGTTTCTGTCAGCTCGAAACCTGAAACAAAAATTTGTCATTCTACGATAACAAGGGCTTTAATGATTCAAAAATCATACTGAAGATAAACAACCAACCCAAAGTTCGAAATCTACCTTTTTAATATTCTAAATCCATGAGAAACAAACCAAAAACATTTTAATAGCTTGTAAAAAAAGATTTAACTCTTGTTTAGGAAATTTTCAGATCTAGATCCTCATTAGACAAACATTGGTGAACTTTTATAAACTGAAATATTGATTCTTGCAATCCCTATTGTAAAGAACTTGTTTTTATACGAAAATACCTCTTTGGGCTCATCGAAAACTCATGAAAAATCAAAATAAAACCATAAAAGTAGGGGTGAGGGATTAGGCGAGATGATACTCGCCTTGGGTGTTGACGAATGCCCTAGATCTGCAGTAGGTTGATTCCCTTCGCTGAAATTCTAGAATCCCGCTGAAAATCCTCAAGAACTCCTCCTAATCACCACATCCAGCTAGGGTTTTGAGAGGGGAGAGAAAGGGGGCTAGGGTTTTGAATCTCAGATCTGGGAGAGGCTCTCTCGGGCAGAGAAGTTAATATACCAACTCACAAACCCGACCCGAACCCGTTTGGACCCGAACCTAGAAAACATTATGACCGTTGATCGGTCGACCGGTGCGGTCGACCGCCACGGTCGACCACGTCGGTCGACCGCACAGCACAAAAATGCCTGCTGCCAGGCATTTCACACGCTGGCCATAACACTCGATTTCTCTCACTTATAAACACTTGTTGAGTTCTCAAACACAGATAATTACATTCATCTGACATGTATATGAATATATATATGATTATTCATCATAAGAGAATTATTCACTATTAATAATTCACATATATTTATTATAGGAATTTCGGGGTTTTACATTCTTCCCCCCTTAAAAGAATTTCGTCCTCGAAATTCGGAAATCATACGAATCTTGGAATATGAACTCCTAGATAACCTTATAGAGATATTTACACTTAACGATCTAAAATGATAATATTCTCGCTCAAATCCTAATTTAGTGGAACTAGTACATCGGGCGAAAAAATCCAAACAAGGAACCCCCCATACATATACCATGTGTTCCAAAAAGGTTAAAAATTGAGTGAAAGTATCCTCATTCTAGCGTTAAATGCAAACATAACCAAAGATATACACATAAGTTAAGACATATAACACAATAAGAATTTATTTACCTGCTCAACCAAGTGTGGGTAGTCACGATGTATGTCATCTTCACGCTCCCAAGAAATCTCCTCAATGCCTCATCGGTTCCACTGAACTTTCACCAAGGGAATCACCTTGTTTCTAAGCCTCTTGTCCTCTCTGGCAAGAATACAAACCGGAATCTCAATAGTAGTCAAATCCTCCTGAAGCTCAATCTCTGGTGCATCCAATACTCGCCGCTGTTCTTCATCATGCAAGTGTTTCTTGAGCATAGAAACATGAAATACATTGTGTATACTAGACATCGATGCTGGAAGATCTAGTCTGTATGACACAGCTCCAATGCGCTCTAGAATCTGAAAAGGCCCAATATATCTCGGTGCAAGCTTTTCCCGCCTCCCGAATCGCTGCACGCCTTTCATAGGCAATACCTTAAGCATAACCAAATCTTCAATCTGAAACTCTAGGGGTCTCCGCCTCTTATCTGCATAGCTCTTCTGCCGACTCTGAGCGGCTAGAATCCGCTCCCTGATCAAAGCTACCTTCTCAGTAGTCTGCCTCACTAGCTCTGGCCCAAGCATCAAGCTATCCTCCGGCTCAGCCCAACATATCGGTGACCTACAAGGCCTCCCGTACAATGCTTCATACGGGGCCATACCGATCGTCACTTGATAACTATTGTTATAAGCGAACTCTACTAGTGGAATATGGTCCTCCCAACTGCCTTGGAAGTCAATGACACATGCCCGCAACATGTCCTCCAATACCTGGTTCACCCTCTCCGTCTGGCCATCCGTCTGGGGGTGGAACACACTACTATAGGATAGCGTGCTGCCAAATGAGTCCTGGAAGCTTCTCCAAAAATGTGAAGTGAAAACCGATCCTCGATCCGACACGATCGTGTCCGGTACTCCGTGAAGTCGAACTATCTCCCGAATGAAGATCCTCGCATAAGTCTCGGTTGTAAAAGTGGTCCTCACCGGAATAAAATGTGCTGACTTCGTCAATCGGTCCACTATCACCCAAACAGAATCATTCCTCTTCTTCGACTTCGGCAACCCCACAATAAAATCCATAGAGATGTCTGCCCACTTCCACTCTGGAATGGGTAAAGGCTGCAGTGTCCCTGCCGGTCTCTGATGCTCTGCCTTCACTTACTGACAGGTAAAACATCTAGTCACATAGTCTGCAATCTCTCTCCGCATACCACTCCACCAGAAACGCCTCTTCAGGTCTTTGTACATCTTGGTAGTCCCTGGATGTACTATGTACCGAGTACGGTGCGCCTCATCAAATAACTCCCTCTTCAACTCTGCACTGGCTGGCATAACCAATCTACTCTTCATCCGAAGACCTCCATCTGCTCCGATGATCCAATCAACATTAGGCTCCTTGGAAATCTCCTCCTTTCGGATTTGAATCCAAGGGTCTCCCAACTGAGCCCTGACAACTCTGTCACTCTAAGTTGGCTGCACTGATACAGCTCCCAAGAATGCACTGGTTCCTCCAATCTCGGGTCTAAAATCAAACTGGCTAAGAGTGATAAGATCTCTGTACAATGAACACCTCAGAGCCGCAACCCGATGTCGGTGCTTCCTGCTTAAAGCATCTGCCACGACGTTCGCCTTCCCCGGATGATATTGGATCGCGAACTTGTAATCCTTAATAAACTCAATCCACCTCCTCTGCCTCTGATTGAGTTTCCTTCTGAGAGAAGAGATACTTCAGACTCTGATGATCTGTGAATAGCTCAAATTGCACTCCATACAAGTAGTGCCTCCATGACTTCAGTGCAAACACCACTGCTGCTAACTCCAAGTCATAAGTGGGATAGTTCTGCTCATGCACCCTTAACTGCCGTGAGATATAGGCTACTACCCTCTGAGTCTGCATCAATACACCTCCCAAGCCTGCCAATGATGCATCCGTATATACAACGAACGTCCTGTCGCTGCTCGGAATAGTCAGAATTAGCGCTGTAGTCAATTTAGCCTTCAAAACATCAAAGGCCTTCTGGCACTCCGTGCTCCATATGAACTGTACACCCTTCTTTGTAAGGCGTGTAATCGGCGTCGCAATCTTCGAGAAGTCCTGAATGAACTTCCTGTAATATCCAGCTAAACCCAAAAAGCTGCGAATCTCTAACACCGTCTTCGGTGGTTCCCAATCAAGAACTGCCGTGACCTTAGCCGGATCCACTGCTATACCCTCTCGACTGATAACATGGCCAAGAAATCTGACTTCTGAAAGCCAAAACTCACACTTGCTGAACTTAGCATACAACTGGTGCTCCTGAAGGGTCCTCAACGCTATCCGTAGATGCTCCTCATGATCTGCCTCCGATCTCGAGTAAATGAGTATATCATTGATGAAGACGATCACAAACTGATCTAAGAAAGGACGGAAAACCCGGTTCATCAAATCCATGAATACCGCGGGTGCATTGGTCAACCCAAATGGCATGACCAAGAACTCGAAGGACCCATATCGAATAAGAAAGACAGTCTTGGGAATATCCATCTCCCGAACCCGCAGCTGATGATAGTCAGAACGAAGATCAATCTTCGAGAAATACTGCGCTCCCTGCAACTGGTCAAACAAGTCATCAATCCTAGGTAGTGGGTACCTATTCCGGATAGTAACCTTGTTCAACTCTCTATAATCTATGCACAACCTCATACTACCATCCTTCTTCTTCACGAAGAGGACCGGCGCGCCCCACGGAGAATGACTCCGGGGAATAAAACCCTGAGCTAACAACTCGTCCAACTGGGTCTGAAGCTCCCTCATCTTAGCTGGTGCCATGCGATAGGGTGCGTGGGATATCGGGGCTGTGCCTGGCTGCAACTCAATACAGAACTCAACCTCTCTCACAGGAGGTAACCCAGGTGTGTCCTGAAAGACATCCTGATAATCCGAGACAACTCTAGTCTCCAATAACTCAGCTCCCTGATCCCGTCGCATCACCTCCTCGATGTACGCCAGAAACGACTTCGCAAATCGGTTGCCCTGAGAGGTGGCTACAATCATCTCGGACCCATCGGACGCTCGCAACTTGACTGTCTTCGCAAAGCAGTCAATACTAATATGGTAGGAAGACAACCAATCCATACCAAGGATGACATCGAACTCGGACATATGCAACACTATCAAATCCACTATGAACTCCGACTCGTCTAGACTGACGGTACACCTCCTACAAACGCTCTCCAGAAGCGATACCTCACCTAAAGGGGTGGAAACAGATAGAGGGGTGTCTAGAGGCTGAGCTACGAGCTGGAGTTTAGTCATGAATGCATGCGAGATGAAAGAATGCGAAGCTCCCGAATCGAAAAGAATACAGGCGGGAAGAGAGTTCACAAAGAACGTACCCTCCACTACGGCTCCGCTGGCTCTATGATCACGGGGAACTACTGTATATACCCTGCCCGTGGCTGAAGACTGCTCTGCTGAAGGTGGTGGAGAATATGGGATAATCTGCCCCTGAGGAACATCCTGAACTGCCCGAATCTGTCCCTCAGTCCTCTGAGCTGCTGGCGGTGCCTCAAGCCTGTTCTGCTGGCCCTGACCTCTACCCTGCTGGCGCTGCTGCTGCTACTGGTTCGGACCTTTGCCCTGCTGGGCTCCTGCTGGTGCGCTACGGCACTCCGATGCCCTATGCCCGACCTTGTGATAGTTAAAACAGGATCCCTGGAACTTGCGCTGCTGATGCGCTCTCTGATCCTGCTGGGGTACCCTTTTATAAGGGCCCTGATGCTGCTGCTGCTATCCAGAAAAAGGTCTCTTGTTCTTGCTCTTCTCCCCACTCTGTCCTGTCTTAGCCTTCCCCTCCTTGTCCTTCTGGAACATCGCAGTCTCGATCTCCTGTGAAGTGGCAGCCTCAGCTACCTCCCTGACTGAATAAAATCTCCTCGACACGAGGTACCGTCAGAAATTTGGACGAAGCCCAGCTAAGAACATCTGAGCCTGACGCTCTCCCGTCTGCCACATGCCTGTGAAATGTAGCAACTCCATGAACCGGCTCTCAAAATCAGCCACTGACATGTCCCCCTGAGTCAAACGGGACAACTCGAGCTCCTTCCCAGTCCGTGCTGCAGAAGAAATGTACTGCCCATCGAAGAAGTATATGAAGTCCTCCCATGTGAGGGTCATCCTCTGCTCTAGAGTAAACTGGAGTCGGTACCACCTCCCGGCATCTCCCTTTAGGCTATAGGATGCTAGTCTCTGCTTCTGAACTGAATCTACTCCGAGTATATCGAGGATATTGCTCACATCCTCTTTCCACTTATGGGCTGCAAGAGGGTCTGGTGACCCCTGAAACTCTGGTGCCCTCATCTTCTGGTACCTCTCCACCATACGGAGCCAAGCCTCCTGTTGAATATCATATCTCCATGATAGTGTTTTGATGATAACAATTTATATTGTGTGGACTAACTTTCATATGCAGATTTCAATATCAGAATATGTACAAGTGCAAGTGGATATCAAGGCATTTTTGAAGTGAAGAAAATGAAGAACAAAAGATAATGTATTTGAATTTTTCTTTACTTAGAATATTTGTACAAGCCTTGATCACATTCACACGCACACACACACAATTTTAGAACACACTAACACAGGCTTAGTGTGTTGGTTAACTATAGAAATCCCCTATGTTAACCATTAGAATAGTAGTTAAATTTTAATTATAAAAACTCATTATTTCTGAATATTTGATCTTAATAGTCGACTAATTAGAATAGTAGTCGACTACACATGTATATAACTCAAATACAAGTTTCTGTCTGTTTACAGTATAGTCGACTAATTAACATTATAGTCGACTACTGAAGAAAATGTCATTTTTCAAGTTTCTGTCAAATTACAGTATAGTTGACTAATCATCATTATAGTCGACTACTGAGAACATTTTCCGAAAACACAGAGTCTGTCTGAACTCAGTGTAGTCGACTAATGACTACAGTAGTCGACTACAAGAGACAGTTTTTCAGTTTTCAGAATTTGAATATCTGACAGTTTTTGGCCGTTTTTTAAACGTTTTTAAACTTTAAAAACTTGTCTTTTCAAGGGATATATATAGGTTATTTGTTCAGAAAAATAAAATAGAGATACATACCCATAAGCTTTGATTCTTGTATAATTTCCCAAGTGAAAAACATTCTGATTTTCTGAAAAAGAAGAGTTTCTGAAATTGCCTATATACTTTCATCAAATACAAATCAATTTGGCAATTTTACAGAGATTAAAAGAATCCTAAGCCACTGCTGCACTTCATTACACATTCAAGGCTTATAGGATCATTGTGTTATTACTTCAACAAGTTTTCTCTCGGTTGTGAGAGGGTTAATCTCTTGGCTTAGAGATTGGTGTTCAAATTGGCAAGGAGTGTGTCAATTGGTGTTGCAATTTGCAGGGACTTGCAAATTGGTCAGGTTTGAGTTTGATTTTGTAAGTTTATTCAAAATCATAGTGAAAACTCTCAAGCGGGATTTGCTTGGGGACTGGATGTACATCGGTTTGGTGGAACCAGTATAAAATCCTTGTGTTTGTGTTTGCAAATTTCTGAGATTGCCATTTTTCTTTGCAATTTATTATCTACTTTGCAATAATTTTAAAAGAACACTATTCACCCCCCCTCTAGTGTTCTAGTGTATCTATTTCAGATCCTACATTTGGTATCAGAGCAAGGTGAAAGATGGCATCATCAAATACATCACAATTCAAGGAAGGTCACTCTACAAATCGTCCTCCATTGTTTGATGGTTTGAACTACAACTATTGGAAGTGCCGAATGAAGATTTACCTTCAATCAATTGGCTACGAACTTTGGAACATCGTGGAAACAAAATATGAGAAGCCAATCACTCCTTTTGCGGAATGGACTACATCTCAAAGGAACAATGCGAATTTGGATTCTAAAGCAATGAATGCTTTATTTTGTGCACTTGACAAGAATGAGTTCAATAGGGTGTCAACGGCCACATCCGCATATGATATTTGGCACACACTCGAGGTAACTCATGAAGGTACTACTAAAGTTAAAGAGTCTAAAATTTCTGTTCTTGTGCACAGATTTGAATTATTCAAGATGAAGGAAAATGAGACTATTGGAGAAATGTTCACAAGATTTACCGACATCACAAATTCTCTTATTGGTCTTGGAAAAACATATACTCAAGTGGAGATGGTAAGAAAGATACTTCGTTCACTTACTCCACAATGGGAAAAGAAAGTTACCGCTATTGAAGAAGCCAATGATTTGTCAACTCTTACGGTTGAAAATCTTATTGGTAATCTTATGGCATACGAAGTACAACTTGAAGATAGGAAGAATGATGAAGAATCTAAGAACAAGAAAGTTCTTGCATTCAATACTACTTCCGATAAAGAAGATTCAGATGATGATAATGAAGAAATGGGCATGTTTGCACGAAAATTTCGAAAATTCATCAAAAGAGGTAATTTTAAATTTAAGAATTCAAATTCAACTAACCCTCTTTGTTTTAAGTGTAATAAACCAGGGCATATGAAGAAAGATTGTCCAATATTGAAGAATAAACAAAAATCAAGTTATTTCAACAACTTCAACAATATTCAAAATAACAAGAAAAGGAAAGCAATGGCAGTCACTTGGGATGATAGTGATGAATCATCCTCAGATGAAGAAATTGAAGAAAAAGAAAGTGCTCACATGTGTTTCATGGCTCAAGATGATGTAAGTGAAAATGAAGAACTTTTAGATGCTTTTAATGAATTATATGAAACTTTTGTAAGATTAAAAATTTCACATAATTTTCTTAAAGGTGAGAATAAAAGGTTACTTGAAGAAATTTCCGATTTAAATTCCTCTAATTTTACTTATTCTAAATTTGTTGAATTAAAAGAAGAAAATTTTTCTTTACTCAAAGAAAATGAAAATTTATCTAATGAAAATAAATATTTAAAATCAGAATGTAATAAGTTAAATATTCGAATTAATATTTTAGATAAAGATATTTCTTCTTTTAAATCAAGATATGAAGATATATGTTTAAATGTAAGCAAATTTAACAAAGGAAAAGAAAATCTTAATAATATTCTTTCTTTTCAAAGAGAATCACAAAAGACAAAAGGATTAGGTTTTCAAATTAATAAAAACAAATCAAAGAATACAATTTTTGTAAAACCTTCGTGTGATTTTCATGATTATAAATCTGAAAATTTGTGTAAAAAGAAATCAAAACTCTTTTCTATTTGGGTTCCAAAAGAATTATCTTCTCTTCATAAGAATTTTTATATTTCTGATTTTATTAAAAATATTTGTTTATCATCTAACTATTTAAGCAAATCAAACTCTTCATGGGTTTGGTTTCCTAAAGGCTAATTTAAAGGACCCAACATAGTATGGGTACCAAAATATAAATGTTTTTTTTCAGGTACCCAAGAAAGATAGGTGGATCTTAGATAGTGGTTGCTCCAAACATATGACTGGAAATATTCAATTGTTGTCATCTTTTCAAAACAAGGATGGAGGTACCGTTACTTTTGGAGATAACAACAAAGGAAAAGTCATCGGTGTTGGTTCCGTCGGTAATCTAAATAAACCTATCATTGATAATGTTTTATTAGTTAATGATCTTAAACATAATTTACTAAGTATTAGTCAACTGTGTGATAAAGGTTATAAAATTGTTTTTGAAAAAGAATCATGCTTAATTTATGATATTGATTTGATAACTATTATTTTTAAAGGTTATAGAAAAAATAACATATATGTGTTATCCATGAATAATTTTTCAAATGAACATTGTCTTATTGTATCATCTAATGATTCTATTTTATGGCATAAACGTTTTGGACATGTTAACTTTAAACATATGTCTAAGATTTCTAAAAATGATTCTGTAAATGGTTTGCCTAAGATGTCCTTTAAAAATAATTTTTGTGATGCATGTCAACAAGGAAAAATGCACAAATCTTCTTTCAAATCTAAAAATGTAATATCTACAAATAGACCATTAGAATTAATTCATATAGATCTTTTTGGTCCATCTAGAGTTGCATCTTTAAATGGAAGTAGATATGCATTTGTTCTTGTTGATGATTTTTCTAGATTCACATGGGTAATTTTTCTTAAACATAAAAATGATGCTTTTAATGAGTTTTCTATATTTTGCAAGAAAATTCAAAATCAAAAATCAACTTCTATTATCTCTATACGTAGTGACCATGGAGGTGAATTTGAAAATGAATTATTTGCAAATTTTTGTGACCAACATGGTATATCACATACATTCTCTTTTCCTCGTGCTGCTCCACAAAATGGAGTTGTAAAAAGGAAAAATAGGACCTTACAAGAATGTGCTAGAACCATGTTATGTGATAGTAATTTACCTAAATATTTTTGGGCAGAAGCCGTATCAACAGCTTGTTATGTATTAAATAGAGTTTTATTACGACCTATTTTAAAGAAAACCTCTTATGAATTATTTTATAACAAAATTCCTAAAGTATCTTACTTTAAAGTTTTTGGTTGTAAATGTTTTATCTTAAACACAAAGGATAACTTAGATAAATTTGATTCAAAATCCGATGAAGGAATTTTTATTGGATATTCTAATCACAGTAAAGCATATAGAATTTACAACAAAAGAACACAAGTTATTGAAGAATCTTTACATATTTCTTTTGATGAAAATTTTTCAAAAACACATGTTGTACTAAATAATGATGATGATGTAATTGATACCATACAAGATACTCCTATGATAGATGTTACAAAAGATGATAATTCACAAAATGATTTACCTAAAGATTTTGTAGAAGTTAAAAATCATCCACATGATTTAGTTATAGGAAATATATCTGACAAAGTAACTACTAGATCTCATTTTAATTTGATTGCTCATAATGCTTTTATTTCAACTATTGAACCTAAAAATATAAAAGAAGCACTTCTTGATGATTCATGGATAATTGCTATGCAAGATGAACTTAATCAATTTACTAGAAATAATGTTTGGGATCTTATAACTAGACCTCAAAATAAATCCATTATTGGAACAAAATGGATTTTTAGAAACAAATTAGATGAATTTGGTCAAGTTGTTAGAAACAAAGCTAGATTAGTTGCACAAGGTTATAATCAAGAAGAAGGAATTGATTATGATGAAACTTATGCACCAGTTGCACGATTAGAATCAATTAGGATTTTACTTGCATTTGCATGTTTTATGAATTTTAAATTATATCAAATGGATGTTAAAAGTGCCTTTTTAAATGGTTTTATAAATGAAGAAGTTTTTGTAGAACAACCTCCAGGTTTTGAACATGAAAGTTTTCCAAATCATGTTTTTAAACTTAAGAAAGCATTATATGGTCTTAAACAAGCACCTCGTGCATGGTATGATAGATTAAAAAAATTTCTTTTAACTTCAGGTTTTGATATTGGAAAAGTTGATTCAACATTGTTTATTAAGAAAATAAATAAAGATATTTTACTAATTCAAATATATGTAGATGATATTATTTTTGGTTCTACTAACAATGATCTTTGTCAAGAATTTGCTAAGAATATGCAGGACGAATTTGAAATGAGTCACATGGGTGAACTAAATTTCTTTCTTGGACTTCAAATTAAACAATTGAAAGAAGGAATATTCATCAATCAAAGCAAGTACGCAAAAGATTTACTTAAAAGATTCGGATTGGAAAATTCAACAAGCAAACCAACACCTATGAGCACTACTACATCTCTTGACAAAGATGAAAATGGTAAGAATGTTGATCAAAAGCTATATCGAGGTATGATTGGATCACTTCTTTACATTACTGCTAGTAGGCCTGATATTATGTTTAGTGTATGTTTATGTGCAAGATTTCAATCAAATCCTAAAGTTTCACATCTTAAAGCAGTAAAAAGGATATTTAGATATATTAAAGATACTACAAATTATGGTTTATTTTATCCAAAACATAGTTCTTTTGATTTAATATCATATAGTGATGCTGATTTTGCCGGATGTAAATCTGATAGAAAAAGTACAAGTGGAACATGTCATTTCTTAGGACATTCACTTGTATCTTGGTTTAGTAAGAAACAAAATTCAGTATCATTATCAACAACTGAAGCTGAATATATTGCTGCAAGTCTTGCATGTGCACAAATATTGTGGATGAAACAAACTTTAACTGATTATGGCATAAATTGTCCCATATCATCTATTATGTGTGATAATTCTAGTGCAATTAATTTATCTAAAAATCCTATTCAACACTCACGTACAAAACACATTGATATTAGACATCATTTTCTACGTGATCATGTGCTTAAAGGTGACATATCATTAGAATTTATACCTACAGATAAACAAATTGCAGATATATTAACAAAACCCCTAAAAGAAGAAGTTTATGTTAAATTAAGAAGGGAATTAGGTATATGTTCAATTGAAGATTTAAATTAATTTTTAAAACAAAAATACATAAATTTAAACTTTAAGTAGTCGATTAATCTAACTTATAGTCGACTACATGCACAAGTATTACAAACAATTTTTCTGAAAATTTTCTTTATAGTCGACTACTTACCTTTATAGTCGACTACTCAATGTAAAATCTTAAAAATAAACTTTCTGTTGTTTACAGTGTAGTCGACTACTTCACATATTGGTCGACTACTCTGAGTTAAGAACTAATACTTAACTTTCTGTCATTACAGTGTAGTCGACTATTTTGACTATTAGTCGACTACTAATTCTGAACCTTCAGATTTTTTTAAGACAAGTGGATATTTTATGTTTTAAACCAAAAATCCAATAACCATACCCGTTTCACTTAAGTAAAAATCATCTCAACCATTCATTTTTAACTGCACCAATCCTAACCTTTCATCTAAAATCTAATCTTGACCATACATTCATTTCAAATCAAATCTGAACCTTACATTTTATTTCATTTTTCTAAAAACAAATTTAATTCAAAAATTAACTTATAACTATCCCCAAAACCGAAACCTATTCTTCCCCATCTTCAGAATTTCGAATCCAGGTTAGGGCATTCTTACCTCTCTAAAATTTCATCAAATTTCCTTCAAATTCTCTTCATTCTCTTCAAATCTGTCAATTATCCAAGCTCTGTAGTCGACTACTCCAGGCTATAGTCGGCTAATCTAGGGTTTCTACAGTTTGGGGTATAATTCTAAACTTGTTCTTTCATTCTCTTGTTATTAATCTAATTCATCATGTCTAGATCTAAGAAAGCCAAGCAAACACACAGTTCTGTTAATGATAAAATCATTGTTTATTTAAGAAGTCCTGAATTATTGGAAGAATTTAACAGACTATCAACTTTAGAAATTCTTCCAGGACGATTTGTGAAGTTCGATGATTTCATTCCATGGAACTTTAGTACTTATTTTGAAAATGTGGGCTTGCTTGAGTTATTTTCTGCTGAAAATAAGAAACCATCATACCCATTTCTTGTGCAATTGTTTTATACCAATATAGAACGTGTGGGTACAATTGGTGGTTCTAAAAAAAAAAAATTAAAACCCTTGTTAAAGGAATGGAGATTGAATTAACTACTAAATCAATTGGTAAAATATTCAATATTCCTTATCAAGGAGTTTCTCTTAGCTCCGTTAGGATGAATGATTCAGACTTGTTATCCAATATCAAGAAGACCTAATCAAAAAGTTTGAAGACTTGGACTCAAAGCTTAATTCGTATTTTCAAGGCCAACAACCTCCTCCAGCAAGCTAGGATTTCTTTTTGTTTTTTTGTCAAAACTATTATGTCATTATGTTTAAAACTATGTCGTTGTGTTGCTATTATGTCAAGTTTGCTACAATATAAATGTGTGTTAAGTTTGCTATTATATTAAGTTTGCTATTTGTGTTGCTACTATTTAGTTAGATAATACAAGTGCTATATATTTTAAACAGATCATGGTGATGAACATTGTGGAACTTGTGGTCTTTATGGCAAGTCTTTGCCTACCAATATGGATGGGTGAAGTTATGGACTATGTTCATAACTTGGATGATTTATTTGAAGTATTAGCTCATGTTGAAGAAATTATGTTATGTTTAGGTTCCTCTTTTTGTTGATAACAAAGGGGGAGAAATAGTTAAGTTGTATATTTTCTATTATGAATGTTAAATTTTTTATGAATGTTAAAAACTATGCATATATGCAGGGGGAGTAAGTATTATATGTTTTAAGCCATATATGCAGGGGGAGTAAGTATTATATGTTTTAAGCCTTAATTTGTTATCATCAAAAAGGGGGAGAATGTTGAATATCATATCTCCATGATAGTGTTTTGATGATAACAATTTA
>BQKN01057979.1:0-14323 GCA_022839385.1 Asparagus kiusianus | reverse complement strand
CGTTGAGCTGTATTGTGGGACCTATAGGCAATTTTATACGCCTACAGTAGCCGGCACATCAAAGCCAATGCTCGACATCAAACGCCGATCCTCCTCCAGTAAGGAACAACTCCCCAAATCTACCATCTCGCCTCGTCGCCTCAAAGTTTCCACACCAATGAAGTGTCTCCTATTGCCGTGAGCTCTGCGCAAACGTAAGAAAGAACCCCTACCATAATCAGAACGTCGGGTTACCTTTCTACCAACACACTTTCTCCATCTGTTTCGGGCTTCTAGGACTTCACACCAACGGGACTTGGTTACAATCCACCAATGCCTAGAGAAATCCCCAACTACGGAAACCACATAGCTATTACCTCCCAATAATGCTCCATTGGAAGGCCCCCGAATGCCTGAATGAACACCCCTCAGAAGACCCCTCGAATGATGAATAGAAGTGCCAAACTCCACCTCAGTCTTCTTGCTCATACTAATGAGTTCACAGGACTTTAAACTGCAGGTCAAAACACTCCTCAACAACCTATGCACGACATTACCAATCAAATAACCCAACATCAAACAACGCCACTGTCTAGCTGAATCTGATGAAGTCGTCATCTCCCTATCAATCGCCACGCTTCCAAACAAATAATACAAATTACTCATTTTGACGCCCTTCATCATAATCATGGACCCCAATGTGACCTTCAAACGTGCATCCACTAAGGTCACCCTATAGCTTGCTGTCTCCAAAGCTCCAAGTGAAATGATGTTCATCTTCAATTGTGGAACGAACCTCACATCATCCAATTCCCGAGTCACCCCGTCACTCATCTTAATCCGAACGGTACCAATACCACCAATAGAGCATGCATGTCCATTACCCATGAGCACAACATCCTCTCTTTCTAACTTCTAAAAGCTGGAGAACAAATCACTCCTAGGGTAAACGTGGTAAGAAGTATTGGCCTTCTTATTTTGATGATGATTTAACAAATAATTTACATCTAATGTTGTTTGTCTAGGATTTGTGTTCTCTTAATTATTATAGACAAACAACGAGTTGGAGGATGGATAGAATAACGCTTCAAAGACGATATCCAATGGAGGCTGGAGGAATTGTGGAGTGAAGCAACGTACAATTCAAGTTAAAGCTTCATCCGCAAAGTGTACCAAGTCAAGCTTAATTGAATATCAAGATCAAAGCTTGGGTAACTTAGTTTAGGTTTTATATTATGTGTGTTAGATACTCTAAACTTAATATCATATACACACACGTATTTGGTTTCTATGTATATATATAGTTATATATATACATGCATGGTTTTGAGTTTTCATGCTTTGGACACACTTGCAAAATACATGAGTTTTCACAAATAAAAATTCAATTTGAGAAATTCTTTTTCTAATATGTTTGTTTTCATGCTTATAAACATTTCGCAAAGTTTCATCAAATTTGGAATTGATTTGTTATGTTTAATGGAATTTACAAAATCATATTTTTGTTCGTGGACATGTTCGTGCATGTTTTACAAAACAAATAAGTTTTCATAAATGGAAAGTGATATTCAAGAAATTCTTTCTTTGACATGTTTATCTATATGTTTAGAAACTTCTCTTAAAATTTTACTATTTTTGGAGTTGATTTACTATACCAAATTGATTTTACAAAATCATGTATGTCAGCAGATTTTCAGAAACTGTATATCTGTGTTCAAATATTTATTTCTCTCAACTGGGAAATGGTTTTTTAGAAATTCTTTCTCTAACATGTCATTCTATATGTTTAGAACCTTCCCACAAAATTTTATAATTTCTAAAGCTGTTTTACTATTTTTAACTGATTTTACAAAGATGATATGCAGTGCTACAGTACCGGCGGTCGACCGTCACGGTCGACCGTCAAACTCTCTGGAAGTTACTATAGCATAACAGCTATATTTTTTAGATTTTGATATATCCGTTATTTTGTCTTTTTGCTTGGTTTTCTTAGGTTTTTTTGGGCTTGTTTCATGAGCCTATATATACTCCATGCCCTCATACTTCTAAGGGCACTCAAGAAAGGTTTTAAACAAGTTTTTAAACAAGGGTTTAAGTATGGTTTTAGTGTTTGTTTGGTTTGAAGATTGTTTTCACAAGTGGAGGAGATCATCTTCTTGTTTGAGCTCAAATCTCCATCTCTCCATCTTGATCTATTGAGAAGTTTTCTAAACTCTACTCTAGCTTTTATTTATTGATTATTTGTTAATTATCATTTCTATTAAAGCTAGTTTTATATTGAGTTTAGATTTGATTTTATCTCATTGTTACACACACCCACTTGAGCTTATTGTATTTGCATTCATAACATATTTGGGTTGGTGAGAGTTGTAACTTTGAGTGTGAGCTTTCATTGTATTCTCATCCATATTAGAGAACAATCATTTGTTATATTGTGCTCTATTATGAGATTCACTTTGTAATATACTTGTACACCGAGTGAGGAGTGTGTGGTGAGAGTCGGGGATCGTTCCAAGAGGAGTGGCGTCGGTTGACGAACCTAGGGAGAGGTTGTAACCGAGCACTTGAGGGAGACACGGCTAGGTCCAACACTTGTGTGGGTGTAGAGTGTGATTGCATAGTGTTTGTTGTGTGAGAGTTTTCGGTGAACTTGTAAACCGAGTGTGTAGAAGTTCCGGCTTCCAAACCGGATTGTGATAGTGGATTTCTCCCCGGGAGTGGGGAGCGGAAACGTAGGACGGAAGGTCCGAACTCCGTGATCATATTGTGTGTTTGTATGTGCTTTGGCGTTTATTCATATTTGTGCTCATTGATCATATCGCCATTGTCTTATTATTTAGCTTGTCCACTATCTAGTTCATATTGTTTACCCCTTGTGTTTGCATATCCTTGCATATATCTTATTGTATATCTCTTTGTTAGGATATATCATCTTGTGCTAGTTTATATATCCTTGCATATATATTTCATCATATAGGATATATCTCATTGTTCATATTGCTTATCCTAGCTTATATAGTTGTTATATTTCATACTTGCTAGGATAACTTATTAATTAATTTAATTGGCATTTAAATCGGATTAGATTAGCATAAGACCCTAATCACTCTCCCTCTAGGGTCTAACAAGAAGCACCCGAATCCAACATCCACTCTGTAGAGTTGGCAACACAAACTGACGGTAGTGCAGAAAACGAATAGCCTGAAGAATCCGAATTGTTGCCACTAGTCTTGACAACATTCACCTCTGAAGCTTGTACAACTTTCCCCTTATTCTTCTCTGCTCGATCTAACTTTGGGCATTCAGCTTTCCAATGTCTATCCTCTTTACAAAAAGTACACCGATTCCTACGAATTCCACGATGTGCACCTCTAGATTGCGACCTCCTGCTTCGGTTTGAACCACGGCCATGAACTACTAATGCATCTCCCGATGCCTTCTCGGAGGGTTTATCGACACTCTTCCTCAACTCATAATTCATCAACGCTGAGGTCACCTCCTTGTAACTAACAATAGTTCTTCCATTAATCATAGTTAGGACAAAAGTACCATAATCATCATTGGGCAACGAGCACAAAAGTAGCATCGTCTTGTCTTCATCCTCAACCATGATATCCACATTGGCCATGTCTGAAAGTAGCTTCGTGAAGTTGTTAACATGCTCCCTGATGGAAACTCCCCTCTTCATCTTGAACTGGTAAAACCTCTTCCTCAAGTGAAGCCGATTCTTAATGCTCTTAGTAAGATACTTTTCATTGAGTGTTTTTCACATCTTCTTCGCCGACGTCTCGTTCATCATAATATAAATAAGATCTGGCGTCAAGCATGACCGAATAACTCCACATGCCCTACTATTCATCTTCTTACAAACCTTTTCTTCCATATCAGCAGGTTTCTCTTGCAACTCAAGAGTCTCTTCCAAGTTTTGAGCGTCCAACACATCCATCACCTGGCACCTCCACAAACCGAAATTGATCTTGCCATCGAACTTTGGAACATCAATCTTCATGTTATTGATGCTCAAATTATGTATCATCTTCATAAGAGACGAACCTGATTTGCTTGATTCTCCTATGTTGTTGATCTAACTCTTCAAATAAGAATCCAACAGCGAATCCTTCGAACAAGCTCCCAAGTCCAACCCGGAGCTCTGATACCAATTGTTGTGCGCAGCGGAAGTTCTCGAAGCGACACGAACAATAACTCGAGATAAATCACAACTAATAAGCAAATCACAATCACAACAAGAACAACGAGTTTAATGTGGTTCGGCAAGTTGCCTACGTCCACGGGGCAAGGAGGGGGGAGTTCTTACTATTAGAAATCAAGAGAATACAAATAAAGTTACAAATCTCACCGATCAAACCTTAAAACAAAGCTCTAGATCTCTCACAAATCTTCCACAATTGGATGCAAAATTTCTTTCCAAAAGACTGCTCAAAATCGTCCTTACTTAATCCTAACTAATTACAATTAGAGTTATATATCAACTCAGAAACAAACCGGGTCAAAAATCAAAGCCCAGCCCAAAAACAGTCTGCGGTCGACCACGGCGGTCGATCACGCAGGTATCGCGGTCGACCGCGGCGGTCGACCGAACCAAAAACCCGAGAGCAGAATCAATTACAGTCATGACGCGATCGACCACGACGGTCGAACGAATCTCATCCCGAGACCAAAAATCACCTACATGGTACACTCGGTCGACCGTCACGGTCGACCGCCTTCAGCTCCGAATCCTATTGCCCTTCTGTGCACGTTCGCGGTCGACCGCCGCTGACTCGCGGTCGACCGCCAGTCTGCCTGACCGATTCTACTGAACTTCCTGCTGCTTCTCTCGCCACTTCTTCAATTTGGATCCTCTCCGTTACAAAAAAGTAGTGAAGGGACCACTACTTTTAATCTTAATAGTTGATTATTTAGTAGACGGTTATGATACAATCTAAATCTAACACTCACCATACCCCCGTGTATAGCACTCATTCCTAATTTGCACTCAAAGAAAAATTCACAACCACCAACTAGATAATCAATGGTTGTGGTTATATAGTGATCTCTTCACTACATTTTAGATAGTGGAGAAGATCTGAATCCATTGGGAGGCCCTAATTAGGTTGTAGATTCTGGTCGATCCAATCCACGAGATTAAGGTTAAAGAAGAAGCCTCTCTCAGAGTCACGAGAGCTAAAGAAATTCCAAACAAATTTGGCATTACAGAATAATGAACACGTGCACAGCAGAACAAGTTATCATTATTATATATGAGAACAGAACAAAGCCAAATTTGGTATTACAGATGCTACAAATGGCATTTTATTCGACGAGAAAAGAAATATAAATAGAACGCAACCGTATCAATTGCAAACATATGAAATATAAATGATCGATGTCGATAACGGTCTCACTAGCTACGATAACTATGTTCACCCTTGACCGCCTCCATATCCCGAACCGTAACCAGACCCGTATCCAGATCCATACCCGGACCCTCCTCCGGACCCAGACCCGTAACCCGAACCTCCGCCTCCTCCTCCTCCTCCTCCTCCTCCTCCTCCCCCTCCTCCCCCCATCCCATACCCTCCACCTTGGCCTCCACCACTTCCATAACCGGATCCGCTACCATACCCCGATCCGCTACCGGAACCGTTACCGGATCCTCCGCCGCCTCCTCCGCCTCCACCACCACCGCCGCCGCCTCCACCACTGCCATATCCTTTACCACTACCAGAACCATATCCAGACCCAGACCCATAACCCGAACCATACCCGGAACCCCTACCGCCTCCAGACCCGTACCCGGAACCGCCGCCGCCTCCGCCTCCGCCACCACTTCCATAACCTCCTCCAATTCCCTCACCTCCGCCAGACCCTGAGCCGTAACCAGAGCCAGAGCCTAAACCAGAGCCGCTGCCGGCGGCGCCTCCTCCTCCTCCACCGCTCTCGCCGCCACCTCCACCTCCAAATGCATTGATAGCTGCTCTTCCGGCGAGACTTAGGTCAGCACTGAGCAATATCAAGAGCGCAATTGCTATAAATCTTGAACTAGCCATTTTTGACGACTTAACAAGTTGCATGTTGTGACTTGTGAGGTAACGAATGCATTAGGTGCCTATTTATATATAGCCGTTAGGCTTGTTAGGGCATGGAATTGGAACGTCAACCGTAGGCCGATATTTAGAACACGCGGCTGGACTTTATTGTGGGCTTCAGCGATTGAGACACAGTGGGCCGGTGCTCCACTAGGGATATAGGATCCCAATGGGCCTAAATTGTGTCACTGTAGGATTTCGCTGTATCGCACTTTGAGGAGATCTTATTGCTCGAGCTGGTCCAATGTGGCCCATGAAGAGAGGATCTGCGTTCAAAACGATGCCACTTGGCAAAGGGGTTGGTGAATGGTTCTTGTCAATCAGTCAATGGTTGGAGTTCAGTCTGGTTTGAGAATCCGGAAGCTTCTTAAGACTAACTAGATTTTTCCTGTGGTTTGTTATCAAAAACTATTTTATGATAGCTACATATGTATTATGTTGGATATTGTTAATACAGAGATAAGGATCTTAATCTGCTTCAATATTATATTAACCTTATATGTAATATATTAAATTTTGTTTTGTTAATATATCGTCGGAAGAAATAAACAAGTATATAGACGGATGTTCACGAACAAATCGGTGATAAAAACTTCAGAAATAGATAAATTAAAAGAGAACCGAGCTGGAGTAGCTCAGTTGGTTAGAGCGTGTGGCTGTTAACCACAAGGTCGAAGGTTCAAGCCCTTCCTCTAGCGCCGCATTTTTGAAGTTGGATGTTTTAATTTTGCATATTTATACCCTTAACTCTTCTCCTTCTTCCTTTTTCTTTCTTTGTTTCACTACCACATATATGCTCTAACGCAACGGTTCAAAACCGTTGCGTTAACCATGGAACCGTCGCCCTTGAGCAAGCGCGACGGTTCTCAAACCGCCTCATATACTGCCGTTGCCCTACCTCTACCGTAACGGTTTTGAACTCTACTGCGACGGTTTTTTGAACCGTTGCCCCTGCATCTAACGCAACGGTTTTAATTTAATAGGCTATAGCTATGGTTCTCATAGAGCTACGGCGACAGTTGGAGCTATTGCAACGGTTTTAAAAGACCTAACGCAACGGTTTTAGTAGGCTAAAGCTATGGTTTTGATAGAGCTACGGCAACAGTTGGAGCTATTGCAACAGTTTTAAAAGACCTAACGCAACGGTTTTAGTAGGCTATAAGTATGGTTTTGATAAAACTACGGCGACAGTTGGAGCTATTGCAACGGTTTTAAAAGACCTAACGCAACAGTTTGGATCGAACTATCGCAGCGGTTTGGATCGAGCTAGCGCAACGGTTTTGATCGAGCTATCGCAACGATTTGGATCGAGCTATCGCAACGGTTTTGATCGAGCTATCGCAACGGTTTTGATCGAGCATAATCAACCATATTGATAAGTGCCAACATACATCAGTATAGTATAAAAACTACAAAGTATTAAATCCACACTACCAACATTTCAACTCAGAAAATATCGTACCGAACTAACATTCAAACAATAACATTTGATTACAAAACATGAAACTTCTGAAATTCGAAGGTGATATGTTGGCCTGCCAGATGATTAAAAGTCTCCCTCCTGACATTGGACACAAAAGTAAGTATAAATAAGTACTATAGAGAAGAGGAAGTGCACGACATGGGAACATTTCTGAAAAATAAATACCTGGTGATATCATAGACTAATAGTGCGCCTGCAGCTCCTCTGTAATAGGATCTTGTAATGGATCTGAAGGATTCTTGGCCTGCCTATAATGATAGAAACTTCAAGTCAGATGCATATAATAGTTACGAACATATAATAGCTAGAGATAAACCAATGATAGAAGCAGAGAAACATTTACATGTATATACCGAATCACAGGACAAAGAAAGTGATGATATGTTACAAACATTTATAGCAAAAAGTTCATTAAGAAGGCTTTTTTTTTTACAGCATAAAAAAGAAAATTCAGCATAAAATTTCATAGTACACTGCTACATGTCCGAAGTTGTAATCAGTAAGAATAAATCCCTTGTACAAGTGCTAGAAAGAAAAGTTCAGTTAGGCAAATTCGATATTTCCAGAATATAAATGATATTGGAAATAAAGCTTAAAAAAGGGACCAAATAGCAATTAAATAATTTGAAGGACTAATTTCAAATAGTTTGCATATGATACAAAAATTGATAAATATATCTAGGAGCAGAAACAATACCGATTCAATGGCATAGCAAGGGACCATCAAGATAACACCAACCAGAAACTTCTGCATCATTTTCCTTCAAATTCTAATTTAAGTATATAGTTAATCCTTATCAGATTCTACTCAATTGGTTGTTTTAGAAGTCTGAATCTCACATCCTGTATTAAGCATCCACTCTCAAGCCATATATCTGCGTAGTAATGAAATAACCAGGACACTTTCAGCTGGATGTTCTCCATTTATCAGGTTACAAACTGTGAAACTCACCTTCTTATATTTGTATCATATAAATGAGGGTAATATGTGTATCTGTTAAAAATTTCTCCAAATCCATTGTTTATGTTCCGGCAGTCTTTGATGTCATACAGAATAAAACATTCCCACTTTTATTCTGTTATTCTAAGATTCTGTTATTCTGTATTCTGTCCAGATCTAGTCCTGTGGCTTTAATTGCGATTGTATACATGTTTGTGTACAAAGCAAAATGTGTACGCGTTTGTGTCTGTTTGTTTCAGAAGGCAAAAGAGCAAGGAAATAAAGAAACAAAAACAATGGTATTAACACAGCAGCCAGGTAGTATAATGCAAACGGTTAATTGCAGATAGCCCCCCCTACTGTCACCTAATTGTGAATAGGCTCCTTCTAGTCCTATTGATGCGGATATATCCTCGTAGGGTACGCGTTTTTTTTTAAATCCTCAGAGAAAGAGAAAATTGTTTTTTGACGGATAGGCTTCCTGATCGAGGGTAAAAGAGATAAAACATTAACTCAGGGGTTCTATCTGCAACAATAAACCTTCAGGGGAGTCCATCGATCCGCAACTAATCCTAATGCAAATAAGGAGGACTTACCAGAGTCTTCAAAGATATCTTTCCATCTTTTTTTATGTCTGTGTCCACAAAGGCTCCGTACGCTGGCTTGTATACCTCTGCTCTCAAGGAGGACCTGTTCTGATTAAACAAAGACTTGAAAAGAAAAAATGGTAATCTGACAATTTCTACATTGAAGGAGAAAGAGATTATTATTATTATTATTATTATTTTGAAAAAAATGGTAATCTGACAATTTTTACATATATCGTACCTTCTCTGATCTGAGCACATAAGGACCTTGTAACCTTCGCCAGAGTCGAAAATCCTGAAAGAAATAGCTGTATATTCCTTCAAATTGCTCGAAGCCAACACGAATAGCCCGAAAGGGCCAATCTTTCCCTGAACCGATGAACCTTTGTCACGACAAAGCATTGCCGGGTCTAAAATCCAATTGGCTTCGAAAGGCTCCGCCGTCTTCAGGTTTGGCAACTCAAATTCTGCTTCAACGTCTACCTGTAATATTTAATTTCTCACATAATTATCAACGAAAGCGTAACAAGATATATAACACGCTCTTAATTAAAACTGACTTAACACTATTAATAACTACATATAAATATTGCGATTAATAAAATGTAAAAATCAATCCTCTTGTTGCCCTAAAAACTGCTACGATAGATATCTAACTCAACAGTTAAAACCGTTGCGCCTTAACCGTTGCAGTAGATCAATTATGTGGTAGTGACTGTTGTAAATAATATATACTTGCAAAAGAAATTTTTGCTTGCCCCAAAGAAATTTACAATCATAAGTTAACTCATATATACGTGAATCATATATATAATATTAGGCAGCTACTACCTTCATAGAGCAGACCCAATGGTTAGAACCCAAAGGATAGCTCCCACTCCAACAAGAAATGAGATATAAAGGAATCCACCATTTCTATTACCCTCCCTCCTATTAATAGTACTGCTACTACTACCTTTTGTAGCAGGTAGTCCTCCAGCTTCTTGTGTTTGCCCTGTCCTAAAGCTCGAGACACGTTCAAGTGCTCGGCTAATCAAGGTATTTTCGGATGCAAGAGCAGGACTGCTCGGTACAGAATCTAAGAAGGCTAAGAGTGCTGAATTGAACCAGTTGAATCAGTTTCAGAAATCTAATGTAATAATCATGTGGCTCCAAAAGCATACCCAAATCCAAACTAAATCATGAGCTTATGTATATGATTTCTTCAAAATGCTTGAACACTGGATTCAATATATATAATCTATGTAAATTCTAGTAAATAGGAGTGTCTTATATATGGTAGTATTAGGCAGGACAAGGATGCTACTATACCAATAGTTGTGTGATAATTAGGCAAATCCTTTTCTAGGTTATATTTCTTGGTTAGCCACAAGAAATAAACCCTTTTCACCTATATATATATAATTTGTTTGGTTTGCCATATCCTTAATTCACTTAAATGCAATGGTTATTTAAGTAGCAGATATATCACTTCAAGCAAGAGAATAGATTTATTTTCTTTTCCTTTAATGTTTAGGTGATGCTGAATATAAATGGTGGCCAACATCTTAATCTCATGGTATCAAGTGCCCTCATTCTGAATAGCAAATCACTAGGAATGTTTATCAGCAAACAAATGAGAAAAAGATTAATATTTATGTGAGCTCTAAATTAAGATAGATCGAACAACTTATAAAATCAAATCTGCCAGTTTATATTGCATCCGATTACATACTGCCTTTACATCCAACATCAATACTTTTCAATAACATCCAACGAAAAACAATTGGAGTCCGAAGATTTTAGCACTTCAAGCAAAGTTCAAATTCAAATTAAGTGACAATTAATTTCATACTAGGAAATCATCAAATTCTAGTATTTTGCACTCGAGATGGGGCCCTAATTTATATTTCAAAAGGTGATGAAAGAAAGAAAACATTTAAAACAATAATATACTTCTCTAAAAGACAAACAACCTGATTTCTGTCCTCCAGCTGGGGTAACAACCTCAGTGTTCTCTTCTAGAACATGAGTTTTGGAAGCAGATTCAGCAGGCTGATTGCCAGTTGCATCCTACATTAACGACACATATATGACAATTGTCCATGTACAGCTTTCTAACCAATAACTCGATGGGCAAAAGGCACCGGGGGTTGTAAGTCGAAAGGAACTGGACCAGGAAAATGTTAACCATGGTAACCATTGTTACTAACTAAATTTGAAATTCGAGCAACCAACATAACATAAGTTATCACTTACCAATAGGCATGCATGATTAAATGATATCACAACCATAACACTAGCTCCTAAGAATATAATACATATTCAGAAACAAAAATCAACTATGTAATCAAACCATCCTCTTGTTGCCATTAATAACAATTATTTCTTCAGATTAGCCTTAAATGCATTTCACTCGTACAATACATTTCACTCATACCTGTAACCAGTCAATGTAAGACCATAAGGAATAATTACAACAAAGATCAAGCACATCAATCGCTCATTAATGCTAACAGTAACGAGAAAACTCATATTATCATCATCAATTAAAACGAAAATAACGAATATATTGGCAAGTCATTATCAAGGAAACAACGAAGGCATCGGGGGAAAATACCTGAAATCAAGGGAGGGGTCTTTCGATCTCCAGTACGAACGATGGAACCTCCTTATTTGATCAGATATCGTGAGAAGAGATAGGTGGAGCAAACCCTAGAAAGCTCCCGTTAGCGAGATCTGGGCTCGATTTCGGGAGAAAACCCTAGAAAACAGGGAAGAAGAAAATACCTGAAACCAACGGGATTCAGTGATGAGATTGGAGATGAGATCTTGGCCTCGAAGATGAGATCGGAGAGGAGATTGGAGATGAGATCGGAGATGAAAACGGCGACGAGTTCATTGATGAGATTGGAGATGATATCTTGGCCACGGCGATTTTAGGCAGCGGTGGTGGCGATTTTAGGGATTTCGTTTGAGAGAGAGAGAGAAGGATTTTGTGTAAGCGGTTAATGGGCTTTACAAACTTAACTGTTATTAAGCCCAGGAACAAAATTATTTGGGCTATGGCAACGTTTTTCATTAAATGTTGTATTAGACACTGCAAACCGTTACGATAGATATCTAACGCAACAGTTAAAACCGTTGCGCTTTAACCGCTGCAATAGATCAATTATGTGGTAGTGTAAAGCCATGATATATTAGTCTCCACTCAAGCATTTCTTGCTATTTTGCACTAGAACAACGCATGCTATTGATTAGATCCGACATATCTTTTTTTTAATGGGAGATCCAAGTATACCATTAAAAAAATAAAAATATTAAAAATTCAGTTAGAAATTACGTTGTGTGAGATTACATGGGCGAGCTCTTATTCTGTGATCGATAGAAATGAAAGTGTTCTTACTTCTCCAAATCGCTTTTCCCCCCTTCAAATGTGCACCTATTTTTTTCCCCATCTAACTATTTACCACACACGTTCTTTGATACTTTAGCTCTTCATAAACTAAACACTCGTAGCAGAAACCACGTCAGCAGTAAACTAACCTCGAACTTACCCAATATTTTACAGACTAAACCCCGTCTCCGTTGATACACGCTATTGTTTTCAAAATATTTGTGCACTTTGTTCTTGTATTACTTTAGTACAGTTCTTAATAACTCAGAATCTAGGAGGCACGTCACCATTTGGTGTGTATATCAAGACCTTGAAATTAATATTGTAGTTTTGAACAAATTATTCATTCACTTTTCTATATCAAAACTCAATGGACCAAATCTAAAGTAAACCGCTTATATTCCATTCAACATATAAGAGATATTCTTCTCACTACTATCAGTCGTCAAACAAGCCTAATTATAGAAATTAACAATGAAAACTTTAGCTTAACCAACAATCTCACAAGTAAAATTCTAGTCGTCAAACAAGCCTAATTATAGAAATTAACAATGAAAACTTTATCTCCAACAGCTTCTCCAAAATTCTCTCCAAAATAGAGAAGCAAAAGTCATATTCTCCAACTAATTTTTACACTAACTCCAACAGCTTCCCCATTTTGAAGAATCTCTTGTTTTCTCCAAAAATTTGGAGAATGCTGCAGATTTGGGAAAATTTCCCCATTTTTTTTCCTCCATCCCTATTTTGGGGAATGAGATGGTGAATCTGTTGGACCAAAAACCTAACTAAATTCTCTAAAAGTAAGAAATGGGGAAGCTATTGGAGATGCTCAACCAACAATGCTCAACCAACATGTCTTTCTTCAAAATTCCTAAAGGCATCATTAAAGCTATCGACAAAATCAGAAGAAACTTCCTGGGGGGGGGGGGGGACCAAAAAGTCTTGTCAGGTAGGAAAATGTGTGCAAACCCAAGAGTGAAGGAGGATTAGGGGTCATCGATCTTCAAGATTTCAATCAAGCTTTGCTATCCAAATGGTTTTGGAAGATCTTTGACAAGGAATCCTTGATCAGCAAAGTTTTTTTCTCCCTTTACTCCTCAAATGAATCTAATCCTTTCTCCCAACCCCCTAAGATCTCTGCTTCCAAATTTACCCAGGAAATCTTCTCTATTCACTCCATCTTCTTTAGCAATGCCCATTGGAAGTTGGGAAATGGCTCTACATGCAGTTTCTGGGAAGACAAATGGGCAGGGGAAAATTCACTTGCTAGCCTTTTTCCTAAGGCCTTTAAACTTGCCTTCTCTAGTAAATGCTCCCTTAAATCCCAGGGTTTATGGTGCCAAAACTCTTGGAGGTGGAAGCCTATTCTCAGGAGGGCCATCTCTGCAGAGGAAAAATCAGATGTTACTAAGCTCATGCAATTCATCCATTACATTAATCCAACTGTTTCCACCCCTCAGGACAGTTTGACATGGACCCTCAACTCAAATGGTATTTTTTCTGTGAAGTCTCTCTACTCTCTTCTTAACAGCGGAGGTATTAAATCTCACCTCTCATCTTTCATATGGTCATCCCCGATTCCGACAAAGGTTAAGATTTTTTTCTGGTTGTTGAGCAAGAAGAGGCTCCAAACTAGAGAAAATTTAACAAATAAAGGATGGACTGGTGATATTAGATGCCCTCTATGTATGCTATGTTCTGAATCTCAAATGCACCTATTCATCCATTGCTCCTTTATCAGACAAGCTTGGTACCTTCTTCTCCCTTACGAGAACATGGACTCCTGGCCCCTTGAAGAAGATAGCCTTATTTTAGTTAAGGAAAATTTCCTGATCAGCTCAGACCTCAAAGTCCTTTGGAGGGTTATCC
>BQKN01057978.1:28368-63783 GCA_022839385.1 Asparagus kiusianus | reverse complement strand
GGTGGGGGGGGGGGGGGGGGTGCACTGCAATTTGCAATACAGTGATTTTGTAGGCTAGAGTCATTGCCCTTTCATTGGAAATGGGGTTTTAAGATTTGGGTATTGACTTAGCAAAGATATGGTACTTTGTTCATGCCCCCTTTTCGCTCTTGCTGTAGTTATAAGGAGAATTTTCACTTCTTTCTCTAAGATTGTGTTTGTATATGTTTCCTTTTTGTTTTGAAGAGAGAGAATATGATGCATAATACATTCATCTACAATAAAGAAGAAGAAGAAGAGGATTTATTCTTTGACTCTAGAGAAGAGATTTCATCACTCTCAGATTCATGCCCTGGAACCCCATCAAACCATTCAATCACCGAAGAGAATTCGATAAATTGGGTCGCTGATGACCCCCGATACAAAGTTTGGATCAGTAATCCAAGCAGCATTGAGGAACGCCGATCCCGGTTCATGAGAATGATGGGTTTGGAATTGAATCCAGTTCAAACTCGTATCAAAGATTTCTCCATCAGTCCGGATATTGATCGAATAACAGCGGATGGAGGAGCTGTGCTAATGAGCTCTGCCTCTGAGAGTAGCTCTTCAACCTCTAGCTGGTTGAGTGAGGATCCTAGCACATCAGGGGATGGAGACTCAGATGAGGGATCTGAGTTTAGGATCAAGAATTTGGATGATGGCTCAGTGTTTGTTATCAACGAATTTAGTAATGATGGTACTCCAAGATGTCTTCGAGAAGTTAGTTCAAATCGGTGTATAACTGTTGATGAGTTCAATAGAAGTTTTGGTCCATCCTCTTTTGTACAAAAACTTATGCAAAGAGAAAACGAAAAGTTGGATGATTCAATCATGGAGAGACGAAGAAAAAATAGGTGGTTGAAGAAATTGGGTGCTGTGTCTTGCATTGTAGATAGGCAACCGGTGGAAATTGATTCTAGTTCATCTTGTTCACCTGATAGTATAAGCTCTAGATCTCAGAGAGTTAAAGTTCGTTCAAACAAAAGAAGATCGAAGGAATTCTCTGCAGTGTATATGGGGCAAGATATCAAGGCTCATGATGGAGTGATTGTTACAATGAGATTCAGCCCCGATGGAGAATACTTAGCGAGTGCAGGTGAAGATGGAGTTGTTCGAGTATGGGAAGTGACAGAATGTAATATAAGCGAGGAATGTGATGTTCCTGAAGATGATCCTTCGTGCATTTACTTCAAGGTGAACTGCAGCTCGGAATTGGCTCCACTTTTTGTTGATAAAGAGAAGTCTAAGCCGAGGAGTATGAAGAGAACTTCGGATTCAGCATGTGTTGTTGTTCCTTCCGAAGTATTTCGGATATCAGAACAACCAATACATGAATTTTATGGGCATGATGGAGATGTGCTAGACCTTTCATGGTCTAAGGATAAGGTTGGTTATCTTTTGAATTCTATCAATTTGTATGTTCTTTTCTTTCTTATATGCAATCTCTTATTGAAATCAAATCACACCTTTTGCAGTATTTGCTATCGTCATCTGTAGATAAAACTGTGCGATTGTGGAAAGTTGGTTGCGATAGCTGCCTTAAAGTTTTTGTACATAATAATTATGGTATGCGTAATTTGCTCATAAATCTTGCAGTTCCTATATGTCTTGTTCTAGTTGTTATTATAGTTCTAATAACTAACCTTTTTTCCGAATAAATTTGTGCAGTGACATGCGTCCAGTTCAATCCCGTTGATGAAAATTATTTTGTTAGTGGTTCAATAGATGGAAAAGTTCGTATTTGGGAAATTGGGGAATGCCGTGTTGTCGACTGGACTGATATTAAAGACATTGTCACTGCATTGTGTTACCGGCTAAATGGGAAGGTAGTTAATCTGATACACATTCTAATTGTTATATTTGAAATTCAATGGACTCTGAAATTTATTCTTTTGTATACCTTTCTTCTTGCAGGGAATAGTAGTCGGCAGCATGCCTGGTGATTGCCGCTTTTATGATGTATCAGGTATGCATATATTATTAACATGCGGTCATAATGATAAAATTATCATGGAATAGATCTCTTTGTCTGCATTATAGGAGTTGAAGATATTAGTTTGAACCTTATACACTTCTTTGAACTGTGATTGAATTGCACAAGGGAAGTACTAAACATATGTATAACAAGCCTCTAGTCTGAAATGCTCTTTCATTTTTGGAAATAAGGGCAGCAGTTCAGCACTGAAGTAAACAAAGACGATATCAAGTTACAAATCTTAGGTAGATAACTGGACTGGTGGCCTACAAGATCCCAAATAGTTGAGATTTCTGTTGTAAGTAATTGTGATTTCGACTTTTATCTGTATTAACTTATCTAGGAATATGTGCTAAAAATTTTAGAGACACATCGTTAGGAAAATATGTTCCTAAGAATAATGCTAAAACATAGGGAAGCCAGAATATTTCTTGTGTTTCAATTTTAAAGGTTACCTGGTTCTTGATAATACTAGCATAATTAAATGTCACGGATGTTTGTTTTGTAATAGTGTGATGGATTCTTATGATTAACCAATAAGTTGTTAGATCTAAAGGACATAAAGGAAAAAGGCCCGTCGTTTGAAGAAGAGTTCCACATTCTAATGTGTCAAACCCTAATAATTGTCACATGTATACAGAATCTTTATGCACCAATTATTGAAGTGAAATCATTCCCTATTATGTCAACCCTTTTTTTTTGTGAATTTTCAACTCTTGTATTTGTCCCTTTAGTTATCTGTGATGCAGGAATTCATGGTCGCAAATCCTAACAATGTTCTTTTGCCATTTTGACCCCTGTGGAATTCTTTTGCCATTTTTTATAATACCAGGGCTGTAATTTCCCTTACAGCTATCAACCTTCTTTGTTGCTCCCATTTTAGATCTTTTCTTCTGTTTTCCTCCCAATTTTAGATTTTGAATAGGCACCGAAATTACTTTAGTGTTCCATAAAGATAAATAACTGTATTTAAAAGTTGTCATACTCTGCACTCATTTGTACTGTAAATTTTCTTTTGAGTTGTGTATGAAAGAAACCTTACTTCCCCTCACTTTTTCGCATTGATCAGATAATCAACTTCAACTGGATGCTCAAATCTCCTTGCAATCTAAAAAGAAGTCTCTTGACAACAGGATAACTGGCTTTCAGGTTAGCTATCTCTGAAACCATAGACATCTTGTATTTTCCTGTCTTCTTATAGTTTTGTTTAATGCACATCTCGATCTGATGCTAAATTATCTGTTCCATCCCATCATTCAGTATTGCCCAACAGATCACCGGAAACTTCTGGTCACTTCCGCTGATTCCCGAATCCGCCTTCTTGATGGAGTAGATGTGATCTCCAAGTACAAAGGTATAATACAAAATAATTTATCATATTCGTCTTATAACTTTCCCTTGACATCATAAAAAGGGGGTGAATATCACAAAGCCACCCAAACTTTTGGAGGTTTTGACCAGTACCCCTCTGATGTTTGGGGGTTTTGCACAGGATCCCTGGACTTGTCTCACTCTAGTGTCATGACGGAAGACAAGTACTTATAGTTGTACCCTTGTCTGTAAAATCTAACTTCTATATTACCCTTTCAGGTAAGAGCAGCTATGTAAAAAGTAAAAAAGAAAAAGAAAATAGTTTAGACTTTTTACTCTTAATCTGTTAACGCTGTTCATGAGACTTTGCAATAGTTCAGAGAGGTTTAGTATAAAATTGAAAGTTCAAGGCAATTTCTTTGATTTTTTAAGTTTAGAGGGCCTTGTGCAAAACCCACTTTTGTTTTTTTTGTTTGAGGGGTGGGGGTGTTTTTTTTGGGGTCCCGGGGGGGGGGGGGGGGGTTGGTGTTTGAAATTACGCATAAAAATCTCATACATTACTCTTCATACTTCTAGGTCTCCGCAATGCTGGAAGCCAGATATCAGCATCATTCACACCCGACGGCAAGCATATCATATCAGCCAGCGAGGACTCTAGTGTATACATATGGAATCACATTGATAACCATGATTCGTCATCACATAATCATGCAAAGAGCAGCAGCAGATCCTACGAGCGATTCACCTCTGCCCATTCATCGGTTGCAGTACCTTGGCCTGGCCCAGTGTCAAGAAACTCTGCCTCCGAGTTTCCCTCAGAAAACAAAACAGATCCCTTGATCAACAGGAACAATATTTACCTCTCGCCTGCTGGTAGTGTTACTTTAAGCCGTGAGTTTTTGTCTGAGTTTTTGCCTAGGGGCTCATCAACTTGGCCTGAGGAGAAGCTTCCCTCGAGCTCTCCAACCCTAGGTAAATCTCAGTACAAGTTCTTGAAAGCTTCGTGCAGGAATTCATCACATGCTTGGGGTCAAGTTATAGTAACGGGTGGATGTGATGGTAGGATTCGATCATTTCAAAACTATGGATTGCCCGTTAATTTGTGAACTCTGTTGAGCCTTAGGTTGTGTTTTGTGACCATTAAAAAATCGAACCAGGAATTGATCAAGCTAAACCATTTTTTGCCAATGCTGACCCAGTTTTTACCAAATACATTTTCTCCCAAAATGGGACCATGATCAATCCTGATTCAATTTGGAGTGGTTGCCAAACTGGCCCTTAAGGTTTCAAAGATTGTATACGGAGTGTATAGAGAAATTCTATGTCGGTGTTCTACAGCTAGATTGTAATTTGTTTGGATAGAGGGATACATTTAGATTATACAATACAGATTCATTCATTTGTTCAACTGTGAGCTGTGTTTCCTCACGTTCCCTATGATCCTGTTGTGTTTTGTTGTGCATTATATCTGATCAGGATCAGGATTTGGGGAAATTTTGTGATTTGAGTTTTGGTGTTCTGCAATCCAAATTTGGGAATTTTGAGATTCATTTTTGTCCTGTGTCAAATGAAGTGGATGTACGTGAACAGAGTTATTGTAAAGTTAAGATACATGAGCATCATGTAGAGCTCGAAATAAGAACCAAGATGTGCTTGATGAAAGGAGCAAATACGCCGCTAATAATACGTTGTATTTGTTCAGAAAAATACCCCATATGTGTTAAGAAGAATGCATTACAGATAGATATTACTTTTTGGATAAAACAGTCTCTGGTAATATTTTCGTGTGTTTCTCATTTTAGTTTGTAATTGAATAAAATTTAGGTTTAAAACCAAGATTGTGCTTGATTTTAAATGACATTTAATATCTAACGTCCAACATTTAACTAATTTAGGTGGTCTAGACTTGATTTGAGTTATGAATGAGTAACAAATTTCGAATTTTGTAAACGAGACTATGATATCGAAGAGCTTTGCTACATGGACCCAAAATATGGGACAAATAAGGGGGACAAGTGAGGTGTCCCCCTCCTATTGGATAATGAGTTGGTCATCATTAATTCTGACCAACTCATTATCCAATAGAAGGAAGACACATCATTTGTCCCTTCTATTGGTCCCATATTTTGGATACTTGAGGAATTTTTCGATATCGAATACTTGTGTGCAAACAAGTAACCCTGGGGTAACATGAATTAAAATTCTTGACAGAAATTATTATTATTATTATTATTTTGGAGGGCGAGGAAAATTTAAACAAGTTAGAAGTTCAAATTTCAACTCAAACACCTTTGCAAATTGCATCCGAAAGCCGACACGAAAGAGATGGGCACCGTTGGCTTCCATGTTCGGAGAACACGATGCGCGTAAGAGTTGTTCCGTTGAGCTTTCTTTGAAATGGGTGCCCATATTTTATCCTATAAATAATGGAATTTATAGCACGAGAACCTGCAGTCTAATCGACGCATGTCGAAATTAATGTCAGCTTGAAGCCTGAACGTTGATAAATAAAGTTTGTGGCTAGTTGTCGGAGATGACACGGGGCAGGATTTTTGACGCCGTACTTGAACAAATTAAGTCATTCTCATCTACCGTCTTGTTGGACAAATTGTGTCCGTACTGAATTTGGTGCATTTAATATAGTAGAATATTATTTGATATAACTTTCTTTCTTTGCTACACTTATTTCTAGGTGTCTGCATATATGCCCAGCCTAAGGGCATCTCCAACAGCTTCTCCAAAATTTTCTCCAAAATAGGGAAGCAAAAGCTATATTCTGTAACTAATTTTTACACAAACTCCAACAGCTTCCCCATTTTGAAGAATCCATTTTTCCTCCAAAAATTTGGAGAATGCTGCAGATTTGGGGAAGTTTCCCCATTTTTTCTCCTCCATCCCTATTTTGGGGAATGAGATGGGGAATCTGTTGGACCAAAAACCTAACTATATTCTCCAAAAGTGGCAAATGGGGAAGCTGTTGGAGATGCTCTAAGTATAGGCCAACATACTGGACTTGTGGTTTGTGGTGATGTTTTTATGTGTTCGGCCTTCAAACAAAAAGGCTAACTAGTACTTATATACGCTATCGTTTCGTCTACTTTTCACTTGTATACATGTACTTTGGTAGTAAAAAAAAAACATCTTAAAGTTTTTTAAACTTGCACTTATATACCCTTACTTTATTTAGTACTTATATGGCCCCGTTTGGCAAAAGGGTTAATGAAGAGGGATTAATGAGAATGATTAACATAGTTAGCTCATTTGATAATCCGAAGGACTAAATTATTAATCCGTTATATAAGTTTTATTTTAACCCTTATGGTCATTTTCAGTACTGTTTGAAAATAACAATGATTTTAACTATTTTCTTTATAATTAAAGGGGTTGGCTCTTAATCCTTCTAAATAGGAGTATTAGTAAACCCCTCATTTTGAGGGGTTAACTCATTTTAATCCCCCTAGAGGGGTTCGCTTAACATTTCTATATATTTTGTGTTTGACAAATTATAGTGGGTTAACTCACTTTAACCCTTATATAGATTTTTTTGTGTTTGGCAGGTTAAGAAGGGTTAAGTCTCTTTAACCTCTCACTTAACCCTTTGCCAAACGGCACCTAAAGTTTTTAATTCTGACACTTATTTAAGTGCTAGTTGCAAAAACTTTAGGGTATTTATAAGTGCCGCAAAAAAGTGAAGGTATATAAGTGCAAGTTTAAAAAACTTTACGGTAATATAAGTTAAGGTATATAAGTGAAAGTAGGTAAAATAATAGGGTATACAAGTGCTAGCTATTTAGCCTATATACATAAACACCCATGTGTTAGAGAATCTGATCTATCCAACAACCAGACAACAATGGTTATCTTCGTAGCAGAAAAGAATGTTACAAACTATTCGACCAAATACTGTTATATTCTAACCTCTTGATTATTTATCATAACTTAATTGTTGGTAATCCTTTCTACGTAAGTTGATGCATATATGAATAGAACTGTTGCGCTCCAAATTATTTTACATGATGCTATAAATATGTATATCTTTAGTCGACTATACAAGTGGTATCCAGAAGAGTGAAATAGAGGCGTTAGAGAGGTGGATGAGGGTTTTCATAGCTGATGAAATCCTAAGTCTGCATGCAAGTAACCTTAAACATATTAGGTACGGATAAATTTCTCATTTTTATGTGCATGCGTGTGCACATTTGGAAGAAAATTGCTCAGAATTGGGTGGTGGTGATTGTAACTTTCAGCCAAATCAAAGCGGAGTAACACTGTAACACGTACTACTGTATGCTTTCAGATGCAAGCTATCGGTACAAGGTGCCACTGCTAAGATTAGCGATAATGCTGAGGGAGGTTCCTCTTTGACTCCCTTCATGTCAAGACAAAAATTATAAAATTTGTAGATTGTAACTAATGAAAATCATGAAATTTAAACTACGCGTACTTAATTGCTATTTGGTGAAAAAGAATAAATAAAAATTATAGGTTATAGCCCATAAAAATAACAAATTTTGATGAACATGCACTTAATTTTCATCGGTTGAATTGGGAAAAAAATTACAAAAATCATTGGTTACATAGCCCATGAAAATCATGAATTTCAAACTATGAGTACTTAATAGCCTTTGAGTCGTACTAATTTTCATTTGGTTAAAATAGACAAAAATTACAAAACCTGTGGTTTGTAGCTCATGGAGATCATAGATTTTGAACTACACATATTTAGTTGCTATTTGGTCAAAGCAAATGAAAATGAATAAATATAATCTGTTATATTGTTCATAAAATCATGAATTTTAAACTCAACTAAATTATGTACTATTGGGTCAAGACGAGCGAAAATGGATACAAATTATTAGTTTTAGCTTATGAGATCTAGAATCTTAAATTTCACAAAGTTGTTTGCCATTGGGTCCAAATGAATGAAATGGATAAAAATCATGGATTACAACTCATGACATCCTGAATATTAAACACCACAAATTTATTTATCATTGGCAAAAAACCGTTGGTCATAACTTATGAAATTGTGAACTTTAAAACTAAAAAAATATTTTCTATTAAATCAAGACGAACAAAAATAGACAAAAATCATGGTTTATAGGTAATGAAGTGGTGAATTTTGAACTCTGCGAGTTAGCCATTGGCGCGAAACAAGAAAAATGGAAAAAATCCTAATGAGATCATGAATTTTAAACTCTTCAAAATTATTTTCCATTGGGTCAAAACGAACAAAAAATAGACATAAATTATGGGTTATACAAAATAAAACTGTGAATTTTAAACTCTATAAAATTATTTATCATTGGATAAAAATAAATGAAAATGGACAAAAATCACGGATTATAGCTCATAAAACCATGGATTTTAAACTTTGTAGAATTGTTTTCTATTGGGTTGAAATGAACAAAAAAATTCAAAAATAGTAGGTGGCTCATGAAATCATAAAATTTAAACTTTGAAAAATTATTTATCATTGGATCTAAAAGAATAAAATAAACAAAATTCATGAATTTTAGCTCATTAAATCATGAGTATTAAACTGCATAAAGTTATTTACCATTAGATCAAACCAAATAAAATTAGAAAAAAATCTTGAGTTGTACCTCATGAAATCATGAATTTTAAACCCTGTAATATTATTTTCCATTAGGTCAAAATGAACAAAAATGTAAAAAAACCGCGTGTTATAACTTTACCTAATGAAATTGTGAAGTTTGAATTTTACAAAATTAATTACCATTGGGTCAAAATAAACAAAATAGACAAAAATAATGGGGTTATATCTCATGAAATAATAATTTTAATTTCCATAGAATTATTTTCCATTGGGTTTGAAATGAATAAAAAATTTTAAAAATTATATATCACTCATAAATTTTGAATTTTGAACAATATAAAATTATTTTCTATTGTATTGAAATATATGAAAATCAATAAAAAAATCAAAGGTTGTTGCTCAAGAATCCATGGATTTTAAACTCCACAAAATTAGTTGCTATTCAATTGAAATAAATGATTGGACAAATATCGTAGGTTATAGCTCATAAAATTATGAAAATTTTAAACTTTACAAAACTATTTACCATATGGTTGAAGCAAATAAAAAAGGACAAAAGTCATTGATTATAGTGCATGAAATAATGAATTTCAAACTCCAAAAATTATTTTCCATTAAATCAAGATGAACATAAATTTAAAAAAAATCATGACTTATAGCTCATGAAATCATAAATTCTAAATTTATAAAAAAATATTTATCATTGGTCTGAAACAAATAAAAATGGATAAAAATCATAGGTTATAGCTTTTGAAATCTTGGATTTTAAACTCCCTAAAATTATTTGCCTTTAGGCCTGAACGGAAATAATTGCCATTAGGTCAAAATGAATAAGAAAATCACAATGTGATTGGAATTAAGTCAAACTAACAAAAGTGGATGAAAATCATGAATTATTAAACTCCATAAATTATTTTTCATTGGGTCAAAAGTAACAAAATTAAATAAAAATTATGAGTTATAGCAGTTGAAATCATAAATTTTGAACTCTGTAAAAGTATTTGCTATTGGGTCAAAATAAATAAAAATGGATAGATATTATGGGTTTACAGTTCATGAAATTATGAACTTTTTTACTTTGAAGATTATTTACCATTGGATCAATACAAACGAAAATGCATCAAATAGAGGGTTATAGCTCATGAAATTATAAATTTTGAACTCCACCAAATTTGTCACATCCAACAACCAAAAGTCATGCCACGAGCACGTGACTAGTCTAGGCAACGTATGCAATAGAGCTAATTTCAACCCAAAAGTATGCACTTAAGCCTATATTGTACATCCAGAGTAAAATCATGGAATGTCAGATGATCATAACCAAAAGGTGGTTAAAGCTAATATCCCGCGGAAGCAAATATACAGTGGAAGCAAATATATAGTGGAAGCAAATGAAATGTGGATAGACAAGTCCCATTGTGACACCCTCACTTTAGTCCCACATGGACTAGTATGAAGAAATGTTAGTGGTTTAAATAGAGAAAATCCTAAGGCTCAATAACAACTAATGCTAGCATTTTGACAGTGGTTTTTTGCCAACATCGAGTTGCTCTCGATGGGTCCCACGGCTTGCATGCGCCAACGGGCCCATGAGCATGAGGTATGATAAATAGTATTAGAACAGTTACCAACCGGAAGTATGGAGTTAAGTGTTGTATGGAGCTAAGTGCTACACCGCATGGATACGGTGGGAGCCACCTCTAGAGTTCACATAGCTGACAGTGACATTTAGATGTGCCAATTATCATGTCATTATGACGAGGACGTTATCTTTCTAAGGTGGGGTGATTGTGACACCCTCACTTTAGTTCCACATGGACTAGTGTGAAAAAATGTTAGTGTTTTAAATAGAGAAAAACCCAAGGCCCAAAAACAACTAGTGCTAGCATTTTGGCAGTGAATTTTAGCCAACATCGAGTTGCTCTCGGTGGGTCACACGGCTTGCACGCGCCAATAGGCCCATACGGAGATGTCCATCACAAATGCATAATCAAAGTTACTAGGCTATATTACGGTCCGATACATCAACTGATAAAGATATATGTACATAATAGTACTCTATAAGAACTTATAGAGCGAAGTCGAGATAAAATCTGGAACAGATAGATAAGATAAACTCCTAAAACTGTCAAAAGTCATCATCTCCTAGTACTGATTCTCGCTAGACACTAGGGGTACCTACACATGGGTAGTAATGTCCAGATATGCAACTGTTGTGCAAACTAGGATGATCAAAAAGCCATCTAGCAAGAGTGTAAGATGAAGAAGGTACATGTAACTGGTATTATGCATTATAACCGCATGAAAGTACATAATAGGTAACATCTTAGAATACTCATGATTAGATAGGCATGCATCTGGAAACTATGATGCATCAGACAGTGTGTGTTAACTGACTATCACATGGCTCTTATCATGATTTTATTTGGAAAAATTCTTGTTAAATAATGTGTGTTGAAATTCCCACAAGGAACTTGATCTTGATTTCATCCTTGGTCTTGGTTTTTATGCACATAAACTCCTTCATGCACTAGTGCTCAAAACCCAATTGGAGGCCATACATTCCCTAAGAGATATTTAATTTCCCCTGCTAGTTAACCTAAATGAAGAGAAGCTTTACATAATTAAGGTCACCTTTGCAAAAAAGTAAAAGATCATCAGCATAGGTCAGATGTGTGAGTTTGAGATGTTGGCACTTTGGATGATACTTGAAGTCATGATTGATGGTGAGAACATGAAGACATCTTGAAAGATATTCCATAGCAATTGTAAAAGGGCAGGGAGATATCGGGTCCCCTTGCCTAATCCCTCTCTTACCTTGGAAATAACCACTCAATTCACGATTAATTACAATCGAGTAACTCACAGTCGTGACACATTGCATAACCCAACCAATATACCTCAAAGGAAAATAAATCAGAATATCATGCAGAAAATCCCAATTGAGAGTATCATTGGATTTCCTAAGATAAATTTTCATCATGCACCTCGGACTTATATTGCTTATACCATAATGCTGAGGAATTTCCTGAGCTAATTGGATATTATGCACAATGCTTCTACCCTTAATGAAACCACCCTGATTAGGACCATCCACATCACTAATAATCTTTTTAAGCCTATTGGCTAAAATGATGGATATGCCTTTATAGAGGACTTTGCATAAAGAAATAGGCCCGAATTCTGATGCAAATGCAGGAGCTTTGACATGAGGAATTAACATGATAGAAGTTGAATTCATCTCTTTAGATAATCTACTATGTTTGAAGAAGACTTCTATAACATCACAAAAATCATGCTCAATAATAGGCCAAACATTCTTGAAGGCTAAATACCCATATTGGTATTTTAATTCAACCCCATTTGCCAACAAGATATTTTAATTAGGAAATTCGGCGTTAAGACATTTTAATTGAATAAAATTACCATTTAGGTCCTTTTTCTCATCGGCGGCCACTTTTCCGGCGAGAACTCATCACGTGCGTTGCGCGCGGGGGGCTTAATCTGTGTTTAAGATGCTGATGTGGCACTGTTTTCTGACGTGGCAGGGAGAATAAAAGAGGGATCGAATTGGGGAAAATTGGGAATTAGGGTTTATCACATCGGGCCATTGGAAGAGAAGAAACTATGTCATCGGCATCAAGTTCAAGCTCTCATTCAAGCTCTCGTTCTAAAGCAAGCAGGGTGAGTGGAAAATTGGGATCGCATGTAAGTAATAATCATGGTTTGAATTCTTTGGCAGGTATTAGAAGGTGGAACGAGGAAGCAAGGACGGTTGGCATGAAAATTTGTAAGTGTAGAATGGATTGTGGGTATTATACATCATTTACAGATGAAAATCCTAGGAGAAGGTTTTATAAATATCAGAATCCTAATGGTGGCTGTGGAATGTGGGAATGGTTCGATAGACCTCTCTGCAATGTGTCTTCTACTCTATTTTCTATTCTACGAGATGAAATACTTAACTTGAGGAGTGAATTGAAGCTCAGGGATAGGCAGATTCAAAGAGTTGAGGCCCAAGTGAAGGATTGCCATGTTGAAAATGCCAATTTCAGAGACCAGCTCCAGGTTTTATACAATGAGAACGCTTGCTCTTTGGAAGAAATATCAAAATTGAGAGATGAGAGTTTCATATTAGAGGGTTTGCTTCAATTGGAGAAGAGGAGGATGATGTTGTTGAAGAGAGGAAGTTTGATATCACTTTTGTTTGTAGTCGTTTTTATTGTGTATTTTTTTTGGTTTATGGACATGGATATGTAATGTTTAAGAGCATATTGTATGAACTTATGAATTTAATGAGAAGAAGCATCAGGACATGAAGATCTGTCACTGTTTATGAGAAAAATTTGTCATGGTATACCCTGTTTTCATGAATTATCTTTGTGAGTGAACCTATACAATATAGTTTTCCTGTGACAAAGCATACTCACAAGCTTAAGTTCATGCACAGAAGCTCATAATCACATTGCACAATCAACATACTAACCAGTAACTCCAAGCTTAAGTTCATGCACAGAAGCTCATAATCACATTGCACAATCAACATACTAACCAAAAGCCAAACTACATTAGTCACCATCAATTGTCATGTGTTTGTCATGATTATAATCACCAACAACAAGTAAAAAGTCATTCAACTACATCAAGTCTATATATTACCAAAAGCTAAACTATAATTACATATAATTACAACCCACTATTATGTGCACATGAAGCCTGTGTATGCTCCTCTTGGTGTACATCCTGGGTTAAAATTGGAGTTGAATCCTGTATGATTGTTGCTTGAGAGGCACTTGGGTCTCTATAAGCTATTTCACAATGATCACCACGCCATAGGCCAAAACCCTCTGGCATAATGATTGCATTATTTCTTCCTTTGCCTCGGCCCCGTCGTATATCACTCCTTCCTCTAGCATTTTGAGATTGAGCTTAGAGAATACATAACAAATTCAGTGCATCAGTAAGAATCTATATGAAAACTTGGTGCACAAGAGTATGTATTGTTTATTACCTCTAGCCATTGATCTTTTATTTATGAAAACTTGAGATGGTGGAAGAGGGTTAGTTTGACTAAGCTCTTCAATGGAAATGTTAGGTCTGGTTTTGCTCCCCTTTGGTCTTCCTCTTTTCTTCCTTCCACTTGTGCCTTCATCAAGAACTTGAGATTGATTTTCCTAGAAGTAAATCAATGGAGAAATTAGATAATACGCTTGCATATGAGATTATTAAAGATATCTAAATAATTGGCATTACAATACCTGTTGATGTGTTGGCCTGGGAGGATTTGTTGCTGCATCAGGACAACTGGGTCTTCTATGCCCTGTTCTGTGACAATTGCTACACTTTTGTATTAATCCCTGGGTTGATGACCTAGAAGGATGCTTGGAACCTTCAGATGGGTCTCTCCTCCTAGCAGTTTTGGGTCTCCCCTTTGGCCTTCTAACAATATTTGGGGGTAACACCATTCCCTCTCCCTCTATATCCCAATAATTACTCCATTGTAATGGATTCAACATTCCTCCATAGGCAATCAAATAGTTTTCTTGAGAATACATCTCTGATAAGTACATTTCAGGTTTCCTTCTCATAAGTAAGATAGCACTGACTGCATGTGTGCATGGTATTCCTGTCAAGTCCCAATTCCTACATGTACATGTCATATTTTTCAAATCTACTGCATGACTTTGCCCTCTATGGATTATCTCAAAACCAGTTTCATTCTCATCACCATTCCAATGGGCACGGCAATGAACTTGCTCCTGATATGCTTCCTCCAACTTCTTATGAATTCTAGGTGCAAGTCCCCCCCACAAATTTACTCACCAGTTTCTTTTTATCTTGCATTCTATCCATTATAGTAATCTAATATCCTCTAACATGGACACTATAGGTTTATATCTTGCAAGTAATATAAAAGAGTTGAATGTTTCGGCCATGTTGTTGTCTACAACATCACATTTACTGTGGCATTTGAAATGAGACTTACAGAATGTGTTGGGGTCTCTAGCCATGAAGTCTTCATAAGCTTGCTCTGAAATTCTCCTTAGCTTGGCAGCTTCAGTTTGAAAAATTGGCATAGAGGTGGCTTTAACACATTTCCAGAATTGACTTTGCAGGACCCTCCCACTATGAATTTTCCTCCAATTAGAATAAATGTGCCTAGCACATTGCCTATGCTCAACTGCTGGCCACACTTCATGTATAGCAGGAACCAATCCCTGAAATGCATAGTAGGAGGAAAATTTGAGATCATGAAAGCAAACTTTGAGTTAATCACAATGAGTTCATGAAAGAAAAATTTGAAATAAAGATAGCATTGCACAAACCTTTTGTTGGTCTGACACAATTGTCCAACCATTACCATCATTCATGTTTAGATCCACAGTCAAAATTCTTAGGAACCATTGCCATGAGTTCCTTGTCTCCCCCTCAACCACTACCCATGCTATGGGCCACATTTGGTTATTACCATCCCTCCTCACTGCACAAAGTAATTGCCCTCCACAAGCATGTTTCAAAAAACAACCATCAAGACCAAATATTCTTCTACACCCCAAAGTGAAACCCATCTTCAATACCTCAAAACAAACGTAAAATCTAAGGAAAGTGCTTGGTTGTCCTGCTTCTCCCTCAGCCACCTTCAGAACACAAGTAGTACCTACATTTGACCTTATTAGTTCTTTCATGTAAGGTTTTAGCAAGCCATATTGTCTTTGCATTAATCCTTGGACTACATTTAGAGCTTTCTCCTTCCCCCTCCTACATTTTTTCAATGAGACATTAATTTGAAAATTCTCATAAATGTCAGATACAATGTTACTTGGCTTCATCTTTGGATCCCTCAGAATTTTATCAAGATAAACATGTGCAATCCAGTTATCAGTTATTAATCTATTTTTAAAAGTCCTGTAGCAAGTATGATCATGATTAATAAATTTTATTTGCCAAACACCAGCCCCATGACAATCTGGACCAGCAGTCATCTGCCAAAAGCAAAGTGAACAGCCCATGTGAATCCTCTTAGTGTCATTCTTCATGTACACTAGATCATAGTGCTGTTGAATAGAATAATTTAGAATAGCCTCCTTTAACACACTCCTAGAAGTAAACTTTAACCCTGAAAAAGAAATTAAACACAAATGATTAGTTTTGACAATGATGTATACCATTAATTAAGACAACACAATGAAATAATTATTGCAGTGCATACCTGGCTCAAAATACACAGCTTTCATATCCACTCTCTCATTGAAATACTTGTAGTTCACTCTTTCTTTTTTTTTCTTTTTCATATTGATCTCAGGTGCTTCATGATCACTGTCAAACAGTGGTCCCTCATCATTACTGCTTCTTTGATCACTCTGATAGCCTCCTTCATAATTTGTCCAAAAACTAGGTCAGTTTTGAGTTTTAGGAATTGTGCCTCTACAGTTTGGACCTACTACATTCAATCCCACAATCTGTGACATATGCAATTCTGCAATATGTGATGGGTTATTACCAGCATCTGTATTATAAATAGGGGTGGAACTGGTGTTGACTTCATTAGCTTGTTATGGTTGTGGTTCAGGTTGTGCTTCATTAACTGTAGGAGGGGGACCATCTACATCATCTACCAATCTTGCCCCAGCATTAAATGCTATTCTACCCTTCTCCTCCTTTAAAATTTTCTTATTTTTTGCCTTATTTCAAACAACTCATCATCATCACTTCCTACTGGTCTCTTATGACTCTCAATATCTTCAGATTCTGCTGAGTCTATATCTCCACCATCATCCTCATTTGAAACCCCTACTCTTACATCAATTCCTCCTCCAACACTTTCGTCTACATTCTTATCTGTTTTCATTATTTTCTTTCCCTTTCTTGATCTATTCTTTGCACTAAACTCATCAAATAATTCCTTATCTTCACCATCATCATCATACAATGGCTCTGTGGGATCAACCCTAAAATTTTCATCCTCCACTGAGTCATCATCATCATCACTAGAAGATGTTTGTGCAGATTTGTGAGGGGGTGAATTGGAGGGAATGGGCAGTGGTGATTTGGAGGGAATTGACAGTGGTGAAATAGTAGGGTTTGAAACACTCACTTGGCCCTCTTTTACATCTACTCTTTTTTGGGTGTTAACTTCTTTCTCCTAACCATAGGAATATTTCTTTTAGGAGATGTAGCAATTGAAGTAGGACCTTCAATAAGTAAATGCACTTCTAATGGCATGTCAACATCGTGATTTGCATAGATTTCTATCACTCTGTGCCTCAATGCATGCTCAATCATTTCTGCAAGATCCTGATCTGAATTTAGAGGCTTTAAACCTCCACTAGCCAGTCCTACACTAGGAATAGAATAATACAACATCCCGACATTGTTATAACCATATTCTTTAACACTAATCTTCAATTGTTCTAATGAAATATCTTCTGCATCACAAAACTCAACATCAAATGAACCACCAATGTATGCCACATTACTTCCGAAGTCCAATGACCCCCCATGTCTATATTTAATCATAATTTGTGTAGCTATCTGCATAATTTACGAAAAAAGATAATAATTCTATCAAATTCAACCCATTATTTGGAAAAAACCCACAACTTTGAAAACCCTAATTCTATCAAATCTAACAAAATGCAACAAATTTTAGGTTTATCTTACATTTAACTCAAACTAAATACGTGATTAACTTATCCTCTTCAAAGCCACCAAAAGATTTCATAGGTATAATGATAATCAAACCTTCGCATTCCTGTCAACCCGTACCAAGTCGTCGTCCTCCGCAAATCACCTAATGCATGCACCGAGGAACACCATCAGTTGAAATCTCTGCAATCTATCGCCTTCAAGTGCCTCAACGATGATGGCTCACTCTCTATTTCTCCCTCTCTCTCGCGCTCAAATTCTGAAAACGAAAGGGCGAATATGTCCTATTTTGAGTGGGAATTGGTTTTTAGAGGGTTAATTCCCTGCCACGTCAGAAAACAGTGCCACATCAGCATCTTAAACACAGATTAAGCCCCCGCGTGCAACCCACGTGATGAGTTCTCGCCGGAAAAGTGACCGCTGACGAGAAAAAGGACCTAAATGGTAATTTTATTCAATTAAAATGTCTTAACGCCAAATTTCCTAATTAAAATACCTTGTTGGCAAATGGGGTTGAGTTAAAATACCAATATGGGTATTTGAACTTGGAAGAAAATCCATCGGGGCCTAGACTTTTCTTGTAGTTTATCTGAAAAATTGCATCTTTAATCTCTCCCTGTTTGCTTCGGGAATAATTTTCTTTGTTGCTTCCATTAAATCGCTTAAAAGAAACAAAAGAATAAGCTTTACACGTGTAAATCTCTCCTTTATAAAGAAAACAAAATCGTGCTCCCTAGTAACACACACAGAAACTCCTACGTAGTAGCCTCTGCTTGCGTGAGATTCTTTGCCTGTGCCGGGGATGCATTATCCGTGGACCACCGAGCAACGTTTCCAAGTCGGATATGAAGAAGGTTTGAAGTTAATGTTTCAACGGGAAAACAATAACAGAAGTAAGTGTCTTAGCAAGGTAAGACAAGTACTCTTCTCAAGATCAAATCTAAGTTTGAACTTAAGGAAACACCAAAGGACTCTTGAGAATGCCTGAAAGTGGATGAAGAACTCTCTCTTGTTCTCAAAGTTCGCCAAATTCCAGCCTCTCTGTTCATTGCCCCCCGTGCACAAGTGTGCCAAGAGGTATTTATAGCCATTAAGAGTCATAACCGTCAAATAGGAGACAAAACACTTAGTGCTCACTGTCTCATGTAGGCGAGATAGTGTCCACTGTCTCGGTCAAAGGAGACAGTTTCAGGGATCTTGTAACCGCCGCCCACTACCTTAAAAAATACATTAAATGCCACACTTTTCGTAGGTAGTGGGCGTATTTCTAGGACGTAACCGCCCATTAACGTTAATGAGCGTCCTCAAGCAGTTAGGGAGTTAAGTGGACCCCACAAAACCTCATAAAACTGCCAAAACACTTGGGAGGCTGTCTCGTAGTTGGCGAAACAGCCTCCGCTGTCTCATATATGCGAGACATTAAACATTGTCTCACATATGAGAGATAGTGGATACTGTCTCACCAACTGTGAGACAACTCCAAGTCTTTTTTGAGTTATGTTTTGCGTTCTCCTTTGCTTCCTTTTACATTGGATGATTTTCTCTGACTTAGATGATGACGTTCTTCATCTTCTCTCTGTCTTGAACTGAATTTGGGACCTATAGATAATTTTTGATGCCTACACTCCCATTGTAATCAATTTACACCGCTCAAAATAACTCCCAGCAAAAATTTTACTGCCTCTTTCACATATATCTCTGATCACTTCCTGAGCAGAAGAAGACTCATCTAGCATGCTCTTATAAAATTGTGTGATCTCATTCTGGATCTCTATTTTATCAGTAAGTCTGACTCCCTGTTTGGTATATAGAGCAAAAATTTTAATTTTCATTGATTGATAGCAGCATGAAAATATGATGTATCTATATCTCCTTCTTCAATCCACCTGACCTTAGCTTTTTGCTTCAAAATTTTAGATTCAGCTGTTAGGATCATATTATACTTTTGTATACATTTTGTTCCTCGACATGAAGAGAGTGATTATCAGGATTAACTTGAATCAAAGCTTGTCTGCTTAGCTTGAGCAATTCTATTACGCATACCACCAAAAAAAAAGTCTCGTGGAAAACTTTCAGAGCCCTCTTAACAAACATTCTTTATTTTATTAACAAGTCTAAACATAGGAGAACCCAAACAAGTAATATTCCACCCCTGTTGAACCACTGAGAGGAATTGAGCATGAGAACACCACATATTGCAAAATTTAAATGATGCTTTCCTTCTTATAACTTGTTGGAAATGTAGAATCATAGGTGAATGGTTAGAAATACCAGGAACATGAAATTCAACAAACGAATAATCAAACAATTAAGTGCAACCAATATTGATGATTAATAAGAACCCCATCCAACTACGTCCATCGTGAGCATTATCAGACCAAGTAAACTACTGACCAATATAGTGTAGATCAAATAAACCAGTGTCCATGAAAAGCAAATGAAGTTCTTGAATATTACTTGTAGTTATTTGTCTACCATTTAACTTTTCCTCTCTACACGAGCAAAACAGTTAAAATCACACAGTAGCACCCATGGAGATTGAATTTGAGACGAAAGTTTTCTTAAATCCCTCAATAATTTAGTTCTCATTCCCTGACAGTCGTGAGCATAAACGAAAGTAACAAAGAAAACTTTGGATCCTCCTTCATACTCAACCAAACAACGAATAATCTAATCAGATACCACAAGAAATTGGAGATGAACCACATCATTATCCCAAATCACTAGAATTCTATCATGGATATCATAAGGAAGATCATGCATTGAACTCAAACCCTCAGCAATGATTTGGACAACCTTGGCTGATTTTGTTGGAGCACGTGAGTGTGGGGACCACGAGCTGGGCAAAGAAGTTGTTTCCGCGTGAAGAGATCACCCATGTGAAGATCCACCCGAAGAACCATTGGTTAAAGCTTTGAAGCGGTTTGTTCAGCGGTTATTTGGGTCCACCCGATTGGAGCTTATAAATACCTATTGGATCTTCCTAGGTTTTGTGCAGGAGGCGGTGAAAATTGGAATCTTGCGGCTGTGCAAGATTGAGAGAGGGGATTAATTGTGCGGCTTTGGAGAAAATCTGCAGCAGTGCAAAAGGTCTTGTAGGCGCTGTTTTGGGTGCAGAAACAGAGGGTTCTCAAGCGGCTTTTGAGAGAGGAATTGAGAGTATTTGAGGGTTTAAATTATGAGAGTTGTAAACCTATTTGTATTCTCTTTCCCTCTAATAGTAGATCTCCCCCTCCTTGCCCCGTGGACGTAGGCAGTTTGCTGAACCACGTAAAATTGGTTGTTTGAGTTTGTGGCCATTGTAATAGATTTAGGGTCCCTCGACGCGCAGTCCTAGAGCTGACGAGAGGAAGAGCAAATATCCCACTTTGATGGGGGTATTAGGCTTCAAATTCTTGTTCCCTTTGAGAAACATGAATTCTTATCGATCTTTCTCTCTGATTGTGCACCAGAAACTCTGCCGAAATTTCCGCTGCGCACAACAAGTGGTATCAGAGCTCGGGCTACGCTTGGGCTATTTGGAGGAGTAGATCAATTTGGAGGCTCGTCTAGGGCTTCGGTTGGTGATAAAGGTGGGATCTTTTGGTAAAGACTTTATCTTTTCAGTTTTGGATCTATTCTTCGTTCGTTGGTGCGTATGATGTCGGGGAAAGGTGCTTCGGGTGTCGAGGGTGGTGCTTCTGGTGCGAAGACCATTCAAAGTTTGAATATCTACTCTATGAAGATAGATGTTGAGAAATTTAATGGCACAAACAATTTTGGATTATGGAGATGCGAGGTTTTGGATGCGCTGAACGCGCAGAATTTGGAGGATACATTGGAGTTAGATGGCAAGCCGCATGAGATTGAAGAGAAGGTTTGGAAGAAAATGAATCGAACGGCGTGTGATGTGATTAGGTCTTGTTTGACTCAAGATCTAAAATATGATGTGATGAATGAGACTTCTGCAAAGAAGATTTGGGAGATTCTCGAAAGCAAGTATCTGACAAAGAGTGTTGAGAGCCGCTTGCATTTGAAGAGGAGACTTTATCGTTTCCAGTTGAAGAAGGGAACCTCCATTAGAGATCACATGAACCACTACACGAAGCTTCTTGCGGATTTGACGAATGTGGATGTCATAATTGAAGATGAGGACAAGGCGTTGCTGTTGTTGAGTTCCTTGCCCGACGAGGAATATGAGACCTTCGTCCTTACTCTGATTAATGGGAAGGCATCACTTTCGTATAGTGAGGTCACTGCTGCATTGGTGAATTATCAGCTTCGTAAGAAGGATAAGGAGAATTCGACTGAGTCGGTAGCAGAGGCGTTGGTCGCAAGAGGGAAGAATCCGAACCGAAAGAATTGGAAGTCACAGTCTAGAGTAGGAAAAGATCAGTGTGCTTGGTGCAAGGAGACTGGTCATTGGAAGAAAGACTGCCCAAAGCTCGACGAATGGGTGAAGAATAAGCAGAAGGGAAAAGGAAAGCAGCCATCATCAGAGGCAAACATCATATCGGATGGTAATAATTCTGACTCTTCTATTTATTCGCTTTCTATCAGTCCGAAAGATAGCTATTCGGAGGAATCCGAGTGGATGTTGGATAGTGGTGCGACCTATCATGTGTGCCCTAGAAGGGAATGGTTCTCCAGTTTTGAGAAGCTGGTGGATAGTGGTGTGGTGTACATGGCTGATAACCGTGCATGCCAGATCCTTGGGATAGGAAGAATTTGCATAAAAATGTTTGACGGGACTGTTAGGGAGTTAAATGATGTGAGATATGTTCCTTCTTTGAGGAAGAACTTGATCTCGATTGGAGCTTTGGTTGGAGAGGGTCTGAAGGTTCGTGTTGAGGACATGGTTCTCGAGATCGTGGAAGACTCTCGGATTGTGATGAAGGGCGTCAGGAGGAATAACCTGTATTACTTGACTGGAAGTATAGTGACAGGTGGAGAGCTGGCAACTTCTATTGATTTGACTAGACTGCGACATTTGGGGCTTGGCCATTCCAGTATTGATTCCTCGCATAGATTGAAAGAGGGTGCGAAGACCTGCAATTTGAAGTCCAGTGAACATGTTGATGTGAGCAAGAAGACCGAGGTGAAGTGTGGCACCTCTATTCACCGTGCTAAGAGTCGTTCTGGAGGAGTTCACGTAGACGTTTGGGGGCCTTCCAATAGGGCATTATTGGGAGGTAATAGAAGTTTGGTTTCCTTTGTTGGTGGCTGTTCTAGGCGTGTTTGGGTTGCAACCAAATCCCATTTGGAGAAAGTCCTAGTAGTATCCAACAGTTTGAAGAAGTGTGTAATAGACAGAAAGGTGAAGGTACTCCATTCTGGTGGGAGGTACAAGATGGACCTATTTCTGTATTGGAGCCGAGCTCACGGCATTTCGAGACACTTCGTTGGAAAGGAAATCTTGGGACAGCTAGATAGGGTGACAAATTTGGAGAACTGTGCCTTGCTGGAGGAGGAGCGGTGTTTGTGGTCGAGCAATGGTTTGCAGAAGAGGTTCTGGACTGAGGCTTCGACATATTTGGGTCATTCTATTAAAGGGTTGTCAACTGCTGTGATTGGAGGTAAAACTTCATTGGAAGATAGGTCTGGTAGTGTCACTTTGGTTGAGGCTTCGATGAGGAAGCCAATTGACTCTCAGCAGGTGGAGAGTTTTGGACAGACCTTAGAGGTATCGCAGCGGGTGGGGATGGATGCTACTCCACATCGGGTGAAGATTACTCAAGATCATACTGCATTGTTTGGGATTCCAGCTGAGGTGACACAGCATGGAAGTCATTTGGATTGGGATGCAGATGATAGGTTGTTTGATTCGAGTGCAGCTGGTAGACGTAGTTTGGATATGGTCATTGGGTCACCTCAGGTGGAGGTGTTTGAGGCCATTGGAGGTGCTATCAGTCACAGACTTGATCATGATGTTGGAGAAGGGTTGCGAACTCTTCTATTGAATTGAGGCCTTTGGCGGCCATTTGGGTGAACTACGTTCGGCTTGATTCCTTGGGCAAGAGGATACGTAGGCAGTCTTATGATGCAGCCGGATTGGATTTTGATGGGGGTGAGATCGATTTGGTGAGTTGATACCAACATTTGGAGAGTGTTCACATTCTCATTAGGGTTCTCGACTTGTTATGGATTGAGTCCGTTGTCGTGAATTGTTTCACGGTGTACTAGACACAACATGTGAGATATTTGGTTTGGTTGGTGTCGGCTCAGTTTTGGGAAAACTTCACCGAGGTGGAGAATTGTTGGAGCACGTGAGTGTGGGGACCACGAGCTGGGCAAAGAAGTTGTTTCCGCGTGAAGAGATCACCCATGTGAAGATCCACCCGAAGAACCATTGGTTAAAGCTTTGAAGCGGTTTGTTCAGCGGTTATTTGGGTCCACCCGATTGGAGCTTATAAATACCTATTGGTTCTTCCTAGGTTTTGTGCAGGAGGCGGTGAAAATTGGAATCTTGCGGCTGTGCAAGATTGAGAGAGGGGATTAATTGTGCGGCTTTGGAGAAAATCTGCAGCAGTGCAAAAGGTCTTGTAGGCGCTGTTTTGGGTGCAGAAACAGAGGGTTCTCAAGCGGCTTTTGAGAGAGGAATTGAGAGTATTTGAGGGTTTAAATTGTGAGAGTTATAAACCTATTTGTATTCTCTTTCCCTCTAATAGTAGATCTCCCCCTCCTTGCCCCGTGGACGTAGGCAGTTTGCCGAACCACGTAAAATTGGTTGTTTGAGTTTGTGGCCATTGTAATAGATTTAGGGTCTCTCGACGCGCAGTCCTAGAGCTGACGAGAGGAAGAGCAAATATCCCACTTTGATGGGGTATTAGGCTTCAAATTCTTGTTCCCTTTGAGAAACAAGAATTCTTATCGATCTTTCTCTCTGATTGTGCACCAGAAACTCTGTCGAAATTTCCGCTGCGCACAACAGATTTATTATCGTCCGATTTATTTCCCAACAGAGTAAGCAAAAACAAATTATTAAATCTAATAAAAAATTCCAACTTCTTTTTTGTTTTAGGGGGTCATTAATAAGATATTTACTATCCACAACCAAGGACCCTGGTCCTTAATTTGGGACATACTCTCTGTTGGGGATTCAAAATAATCAAATCAAATCCGTACCCTTCCGGATCTTGTATTTGAGAGTTGAGCAAGAAGGAAATTCACCACAAATCAAAGATAAAAACTTGTAGGAAAGTAAACAAGAAAGAACACACCACATTTAACGAGGTTCGGCAATGTGCCTACGTCCTCGGGAGCCACACCACACAATTCTTTGATTAATTGAAGAAGATTACAATGCTTGCAATTGGCCTCTCTCTCTCTAAGATTTCTAACCTCAAAGAGCCCTCAAAACCCTTTTTTTTCGTGCTCTTTTTTTCTCTTCAACCCTAAAGGGACGTGTTTCTATTTATAACAAAACACAATCCCAAACAGATTAGAATTCTAAAACGAGTCTGTCACACCCTGGTGTGGCGCAGACCACACCCATGGCAGACAGGGCAGACTCTGCCACACCCTGGTGTGGCGCAGACCACACCCATGACAGACAGGGCAGATTCTGCCACACCCTGGTGTGGTGCAGACCGCACCCATGGCCTGTCTTGAATTTTTATGCTATTGTTGATTTTGATTCTAGGTTTGGGTCTCCACTCTTAAGACCAACAATCTCCCACTTGGAGGTCAAACCACCATCAATGAGCTCTCCCGAACTCTGCCTTCTTCGCAAGCATCTTCTCCTACTTGAAAAACCCATTCTTCAATCATCAATATCCCGGCGATCTCACCGATCCTCGTAGTGTGGCTCCGCCTTCGTCTTCTACTCGTGAAGGCCAACTGAAGTTGCGCACAACTCCAGTTTCTCAATAGTGACTGCCTTCGTCAACATGTCCGCCGGATTTTGACTCCCCAAAATCTTCATTAAGTGTAACTTTTTGTCTTCAACTAGCGAGCGTATAAAATGGTATTTGACGTCGATGTGCTTCGTTCTGGCATGATATACTGGATTCTTAGCAAGATGTATAGCGCTCTGGCTATCACAATAAAGAACTCCTCTTCCCTGCTTCAGATCCAACTCTTCCAAGCACCCATTCAACCAGATCATCTCCTTGCTTGCTTCAGTCACCGCGACATACTCAACCTCGGTTGTAGATAAAGTCACAATCTTCTACAGACGTGAGACCCAGCTCACTGCTGTCGACGCTAATGTATAAACATACCCCGTAGTGCTTCGTCTTGTATCATGATCACCGGCGAAGTCCGCATCCACGTATCCCTGCAGTACCAACTTCTTCCTCCTGAAACATAATGGCTTGTTCGTTGTCCCTCTCAAGTACCGCATTATTCACTTCACGGCCTCCCAATGCTGCTTTCCTGGATTGCTTGCAAATCTGCTCACAACTCCCACTGCATGGGCGATGTCCGGCCTCGTGCAAACCATCGCGTACATGAGACTCCCAATGGCTGAAGAATATGGCACCCTGCTCATATGCTCTCTATCTGTATCTGTCTTAGGCGATTGCTCCTCAGATAGCTTGAACTGACTTCCAAGGGGTGTGCTAACAACTTTAGCATTCTGCATGTTAAACCTCTGAAGTACCTTCTCAATGAATTCAGCTTGGCTCAATCTCAATGTTCCTTCAGCTTCATCCCTACTGATTCGTATCCCTAGAATCTGCTTTGCTGCGCCCAAATCCTTCATTGTAAATTCTTTTGCTAGCTGCTTCTTCAAACTGTTTATCTCTTCCAAACATGGTCTTGCTACCAAAATGTCATCAACATATAATAACAAAATAATGAAGCTGGACTCGAACCTTTTGAAATAACAACAATGATCCGAATTGCATCTTCTGTAGCCATCGTTCTGCATGAAGTTATCAAACTTCTTATACCATTGTCTCGGAGCCTGTTTCAAACCATATAAGCTCTTCTTGAGCTTGCACACCATCTCTTCCTTTCCTTCTTCAATGAAGCCAACAGGCTGCTTCATGTAGATTTCTTCATCCAAGTCACCATAAAGAAAGGCAGTCTTCACATCTAACTGCTCAAGGAAGAGGTCCTCTGCAGCTACCAAACTCAACACCACTCTGATGGTTGTGAGTTTCACAATAGGGGAAAATATCTCCGTGTAGTCCACTCCTTCCCGCTGTTGAAACCCCTTCACGACTAATCTGGCCTTGAATCTCTTGCTTCCATCACTCTCCTGCTTGACCCGGTAGATCCATTTATTGTGCAAGGTTTTCTTCTGTGCAGGTAGCTGGGCTAACTCCCATGTCTCATTAGTGAGTAGAGAATCCATCTTCTCCTGCATCGCATGCTCCCACTGCTGATATTCACTCACTTGCATTGCCTCTTCATAGCTTTCCGGCTCACCGCTATCTGTCAACAATAAATAGTCAAGAGATAAAAGATATCTGTGATTTGGTTTGGGTACCTTGGATGACCTCCTAAGCTCCACGCCCTGGGTAGTTTCTTCTGCACCTGGAGCCTCCTCCGTTCTACGATCAGAACAAACATCATCACCCCTGTCTGGAATTTCCTCTATATCCATGTACTCGGATCCACCTGTATCCGTAGTGCTGCTCCCACTGTTTTGGCTATCCTTGGCATTATCCCTGTCCTTGTACATCACCTCCTCATTGAATATCACATCCCGGCTCCTGATGATCTTCCTGTTCTTCTCATCCCAAAGGCGATACCCGAACTCATCAATGCCGTATCCAATGAATGTGCACTTCTGTGGCTTAGCTTCTAGATTGTCCCTAACATGGTCACTGATATGAACATAAGCCACTCAACCAAATACCCGCAAGTGTGAGAGATTTATCTTCTTTCCACTCCAAACCTCCTCTGGAATCCCAAAGTCTAATGGAACTGATGGCCCGTGATTAATAAGGTATGCTGCCGTATGCACCGCATCCGCCCAAAATGTCTTAGGCAGACCTGCATGTAATCGCATGCTCCACGCACGTTTTGTCAAGGTCCTGTTCATCCTCTCTCCAATGCCGTTCTGCTGCGGCGTCCTTGGAGTAGTCCTCTCTAAGCGAATTCCATTCGTAGCACAGAACCTCTTGAACTCCTCCAGCTCGTATTCTCCACCATTATCTGATCTCAAGCACTTCACCTTTAGATCTGTCTCGTTCTCTATCATGGCCTTCCACTTCTTGAAGATTTTGAACACCTCTGACTTGTGCTTCATGAAGTAAACTCACACCTTCCTCGAGTGATCGTCGATAAAGGTGACGTGGTATCTCGAACCGTCAAAAGAAGACACACTGGCTGGACCCCATACATCTGTATGAATCAACTCTAGCTTCTGAGCCTTAGGTGGCCTTCCACCCTTCTGGAAACTAACCCTCTTCTGCTTCCCAAAGATGCAGTCTTCACAAACCCCGACTTCCACGGCGTCGATCCCGGTTAGCTTTCCTTATGAATGCAAAATCTTCATCCCCTTTTCGCTTATGTGCCCTAGCCTGTTGTGCCACAGATCTGTACTCTCTTTGCTAGCTGTAATTGCGAGGGTGTCACTCGCATGTAAGGTGAGGTAGAGAGTTCCTAGTTTGTTACCTCGAGCAACTATCATCGTACCATTGGAGATCCTCCATGAATCCCCAGTGAATATCGAAACATAGCCTTCTGCTCCAAGCTGTCCCACTGAAACAATATTACATGGCTCACGTTCTCACGTTGGAGATCCTAGTTTCGGCACGTGTCTCACGTTCTTCAAGGTCCACTTAGAGCCATTCATCTGAATTTGCACTTCACCCTTTCCAACAATATTACAGGGCTCGTTGTTCCCCAAATATACTTTTCCAAAGTCCCCTGCTATATAATTCTGAAATATCTTCCTGTTAGCAGTGACGTGGAAAGAGGCTCCTGAATCGATGACCCAAGAATCCGAGTCACTGTCCATTGCAAGAATCAAGGCATCTTGCACGATATGAGCCTCCTGCTCACCCGCATTCTTCTTTGGACTTTTATAGACTGAAGACATATGGCCCTCCTGGTCACAGTTCCAACACTTTTCTTTGATAGGCCTGACCTTCGAGTTCGACCTCTTCTTTACTGATTTCGATCGATTCCTGTTCTGGTTTCCTTTCTTCTGGCTTCTGCCTCTCTGCTCGAAACTTAGAGCTAAACCTGAACCTTCTGATTCGGACGATTTTCTTCTAACCTCCTCGGATAGAATCATGCTAACAACCTCACTCAGCTTCAACTTCTTCTTTCCCGCCGAATTGCTGATTGTCGTCACACAACCTGCCCAACTATCCAGCAACTACGATAGAATCAATAGGGCTTGCACTTCATCATCAAACGTGATATCCACGAAGATAAGCTGATCAACAATCGTGTTGAACTCGCTGAGATGCATCGTGAAGGACCGTCCTTCTGCCATCTTGAGGTTGAAAAGAGTTTTGACTAGATGCACCTTGTTTGCTGCCGACGGTTACTCGTACATCTTCGTGAGCGCTTCCATAAGCCCCACCATCGTCTTCTCCTTAAGAATATTGTGGGCTACTGATTTGGCGAGCAACAACCAGATTTGCCCTAGAGCCTTCCTATCCAGTATCTCCCAATCACCATCTGACTCCTCCTTCTTCTTTCCCTTTTCCTTGCCCATCAACGGGCGATACAAGTCCTTCTGGTACAGGTAGTCCTCCATCTGCAACTTCCAGTAGGCAAAGTCTGAACCGTCAAACTTCTCAATCTTAGATTTGATTTCCTCTGCCATGGCTCTCTTTCACACAAATTACTGAACGAAGCTCTGATACCAGTTGTTGGGGATTCAAAATAATCAAATCAAATCCGTACCCTTCCGGATCTTGTGTTTGAGAGTTGAGCAAGAAGGAAATTCACCACAAATCAAAGATAAAAAATTGTACGAAAGTAAACAAGAAAGAACACACCAGATTTAACGAGGTTCGGCAACGTGCCTACGTCCTCGGGAGCCACACCACACAATTCTTTGATTACTTGAAGAAGATTACAATGCTTGCAATTTGCCTCTCTCTCTAAGATTTCTAACCTCAAAGAGCCCTCAAAACCCTCTTTTTTCGTGCTCTTTTTTTCTCTTCAACCCTAAAGGGACGTGTTTCTATTTATAATAAAACACAATCCCAAACAGATTAGAATTCTAAAATGAGTCTGCCACACCCTGGTGTGGCGCAGACCACACCCATGGCAGACAGGGCAGACTCTGCCACACCCTGGTGTGGTGCAGACCACACACATGGCAGACAGGGCAGATTCTGCCATACCCTGGTGTGGCGCATACCACATCCATGGTCTGTCTTGAATTTTTATGCTATTGTTGATTTTGATTCTAGGTTTGAGTCTCCACTCTTAAGACTAAAACTCTCAGCATCATTGAAGGTTAAAGGGAACCAACCTGATCCTAATAGTAGAAATTTGCGTAGAACCAACTAACTTCCGTTTAGCCTGAACAAATTGTTTCATAGCTTCAAAGGGAAATTTAGATCCGAAAACATAGCCACCTAAAGTATGATTCCAGCTATCTAAATCCATAGACCACTCCTCATCATCAAATTGAACCTTCGCTGTATTAACGAGTTGCTGAGGTATAAAGCTTAGATCCAGCCCTAACTTCTTTTGCCTATTACGACCAACAACGGAGGCATAGCTCTGAGATCCCTCAACTTGACTGGCCATGAACTGTCAATGAATAGAGACAAAAATGAACATTCATCAGCAACAATGGAGCTCGGAAGCAGCAAGAGTGCACATTGGCAAAATTGGCTAACGTGCGCGGGAAATCGCCCCCTCATGAGCACGATCCATCCATGGTTAAAATTTATAGGTTATACCTCATGAAATCATGAATTTTAAACTCCACGAAATTATTTTCAACTGAGTCTAAATTAATAAAAATAGATAAAAATCATGAATTGTAGCTCTTGAAATCTTAAATTTTGAACACTTCTTTTATTTGCCATTGGGTTGATAAGAATGAAAATATTAAAAACTATGGGTTATAGCTAATGAAATCGTCAAACTCTGCAAAATTAGTTGTCATTGGGTCGAAATGAACAAAAATGAATAAAAATTATGAGTTATAGCTCATGACTTCATTATGAATTTTGAACTTTATAATATCTACCATTTGGTCAAAACAAATAAAAATGGACAAAATGCATAGGTTATAACGCATGAAATCATGAATTGTGAACACTACAAAAATATATATCATTGGGTTAAAATGAACAAAAATGGGTAAAAATCATGAGTTATAGTTCATGAAATCGTAAATTTTATACTCTGCATTATTATTTGATAATTAGTTGAATCAAATAAAAATATTTAAAAATCATGGGTTATATTTCATGAAATCGTGAATTTCGAACAACACAAAATTATTTACCATATGGTCAAAAATAACAAAACAGAACAAAAATTATAGGTTATACTCATGAAATAGTAAATTTTAAACTCTGTAAGATTATTTACCATTGGTTCCTTATGAATGAAAATAGACAAAAATCATGGATTATACCTCATGAAATCTTAAATTTTAAGCTCTGCATCCATTAGATCGAAATGAATGGAAATGTTTAAAATCATGGGTAGCTTATGAAATCATTAATTTTAAATTCCATAAAATTGTTTGTTAATGAGGTTCAAACGAACTAAAATAGACAAACATCATAGGTATAGCTCATGAAATTATGAATTTTAAGCCCAAAAAAATTATTTAGCATTGGGTTTAAACAAATAAAGATGTACAAATATCATGGATTATAGTTTATGAAATCTTGAATGTTAAACTCTGCATTATTATTTTCCATGCAGCTGAAATAAATAAAAATGTTAAAAAAACATAGAATATAGCTCCTGAATTGTCAAAATATTTACGAAGTTATTATTTGCAATTGGGTCAAAATGAAAAAAATTTCAAAACATGTGAGTAAGCTCATAATTTGTGAATATCAAACTCCAGATTATTTGTCATTAGGTCAAAATGAACAAAAATAGACAAAAACCATGGGTTCAAACAAACAAACATATCAAAAATCATGGATTATAGCCTATAAAATATTGAATTTTGAACTCTGCATTATTATTTACTATGCAGTCAAAGTGAAAAAAATGTTAAAAAATTCATAGATTATAGCTCTTGAAATTGTGAATTTTAAAGTTCATAAAAACATTTTCCACAAGATCAAAATGAAAAAAATGGATAAACATCATGTGTAGCTCATGAAATTATAAACTATAAAATTTGAGAAATTACTTACCTTTGCACCAAAGGAATGAAAATGAACGAAAATTATGGATTATAGCTCACAAATTATGAATTTTGAACTCTAGAGAAAAAATTTATTATGGGGTCAAAATAAATAAAAATAGATGAAATCATTAATTATATCTTGTAACATAATAAATTTTATCTCCACAAAATTATTTTCTATTAAAATGCGATGAACAAAAATGGATAAAAATCATGTGTCATAGTTCATGAAATTATAAATTTTGAACTTAGCAAAATTATTAGATATAGGATCAAAATGAATAAAATTTAATAAAAATAATTAGTTATAGCGCAAGAAATCATGAATTTTAAACTACATAAAATTATTTTCCATTTGATTGAAATAAATGAAAATAAATTTAAAATTATGAATTTTGAATTATACAAAGTTATTTGCCATAGGATCAAAATGAATGAAAATGGATATAAATTATGGATTAATGTCTTCCAACCAGAATCTCTGGCAAAGGTCACTATACATCTTGGCACTACCTACATTCATAGTGTACACCAGGGTGTGAGCTTCTATTAGAAGATCCTTCTAGATATATTCCTTTCGTATGCATAAATGATCCTCATACATTAGTATTCCATCTTCCTAAATGTGTAAATCTGTCTTCTTCACATCCTCAACTAATTTCTTCAAATCCTGGATCCTCTTATCACTGGATTGCCCAATCCAAATCCTTTTCATAAGATTAGAATCAATCTAGAATCTTGTTTATTATCATTCTGCACTTGGAAGCAACACTTTAATCTGCAGCCCGGAAAATTATATGGCTAAATCTGCATGAGATGTCACATCATCAACTCTAGGCGTCTACTCAATATGTCGTGTACTATATTAATCTTCCTCAGAAGATATTGTAGAACTACATCATAATCTAGTAGCAGCTCTAAGCGCCTCCTTTGTCTCATATTGAGCTCCTTCTGGTTGAATATGTACTTCAAACTCTTATGGTCGGTGAAGACTTCAACTCATTCATCTAATAGGTAATGTCTCCAAAATCTTCAGGGTGATGATAACAGTGACCAATTCTAAACCATGAGTGGCATAATCCTCTCATGAGGCTTTAACTATATTAATATGTAAGCAATCACCTTGCTATGCTACATCAATACACATCCAAGTCCCTTGCCTTATGCATCATTAATAACGACATAACCTCTTTATCCATTCAGGATGACTAGATAGGGGCCGTGTCAACCTCTTTATCCATTCAGGATGACTAGATAGGGGCCGTGTCAACCTCTTTATCCATTCAGGATGACTAGATAGGGGCCGTGTCAATCTGTTCTTTAGTTTCTCAAAAGATTCCTAGCACTCCTTGATCCATTTGGATTTCTCATTCTTCCGGGTTAGCCCAATCATGGGACAAGCAATCCGAAAAAAATCCTTGACGAATCTCCAATAATATACCACCAATACTAAGAATCTCCAAACTTCTACAACATTCTTTTGTATTGGCCATCTGATTACATACTCGATCTTCTTACCTTCAATGATTATACCTGCTATCGATACAATATAATATCCCAAGAAGGCAAAGTCACTCAGATAGAACTCGAACTTCCCTAGTTTCCATACAGTTGTTCCTTCCTCATCATCTCCAGTACTAATCTCAAGTGCTCTTAATTCTTCTTCATGGGTTTTTTAATACACCATTTTGTTGGTAATAAAGAATATGATGAACTTATCCAAGTACAGGGCAAAGATCTAATTCAATGCTATGAACATAGACGGGGCATTAGTGATTGATAAAAATCATGGATCACACTTTATGAAATCGTGAATTTTAAACTCAGCAAAATCATTAGCCATTAGGTCAAAACAGAACAAAAAATGGACATAGAATCATGAATTTTAAACTACATAAAATTATTTTCTCTCGGGTTGAAATAAATGAAAATTAGTTCACTATTGAAATTGTGAATTTTGAGCTCAAAAAAGTTATTTTCCATTGAGTCAAAATAAATGAAAATGAATAAAAATCATGGGTAATAGCTCATAAATGTGATTTTAAACTCCACAAAATTATCTATCATTGGGTTGAAACAAAAAATAGATAAAAATTTTGAGTTATAGCTCATGAAATCGTGAATTTCGAACTCTAAAAATTATTTGCAATATGGTAAAAAATATTTAAAAAAGGATATAAATCACATGTCAAAGCTCTTGAAATCATAAATTTTGATCTGTAAAAAAATTATTTGAATGAATGAAAATGGATAAAAACCGAGAGTTATAGCTCATGAAATATTGAATATTGGACTCTGCATTATTATTTGCTATGGGATCAAGTCAAATGGAAATGGACAGAAATCAAGGGCTATAGGTCATGAAATCTTAAATTTTGAACTCCTAAAAATTATTTGTCATTGTGTCAAAATGAACAAAAAGGGAAAATAATCATGGGTTATTGCTCATGAAATCATGAATTTTGAGCTCCTTAAATTATATGTCATTGGGTACAAATAAGCAAAAATAGATAAAAATCATGGGTTACAGCCTATGAAATTATGAATTTTAAACTCCAAAAGTTGTTTGCCATTGGATCAAAAAGAATAAAAATTATCAAAAAACTTGGGTTATTGCTTACAAAATATAAATTGGAACTCCGCAATGTTATTTATTGTTGTGTCAAAATGAACAAATATGTTAAAAAACATGGCTTGTAATCCTAAATTTTGAACTCTGCATTATTATTTGCCATTAGGTCAAGATGAATAAAAATGTTTAAAATTTGTGGGTTATAACTCATAAAATAGTGAATTTCGAACTCTGTAAAATAATTTATTATTAGGATTAAATTAACAAAAATTGATAAAAATTATAGGTTATGAAATTATGAATTTTGAACTGCACAAAATTATTTACCGTTGGCTTAAATGAACAAAAATGGAATAAGAAATCTTAAATTTTGAACATTGCATATTATTTGCTATTAGGTCGATAAGAATGAAAATGCTCAAAAAACATGCTTTATAGCTCAAGAAATCATGAAACTCCACAAAGTTATTCGCCACGTAATAAAAAAGAATAAAAATGTAAAAAAAAATAAAGGTTTTAGCTCATGTAATCATGAATTTTAAACTCTACAAAATTATTTACCATTAGGTTAAAACGAGTGAAGATGGCAAAAATCATGGGTTATAACTCATGAAGTTTTTAATATTGATATGTGCATTATTATTTGCCATTGGATTGAAATAAAAAAAATGATAAAATTCAAGGGTTTTTTTGGTCAATGAACTGTGAATTTTATTCATCAAATTCAAGGGTTATAGCTCATGAAATCTTGACACTAAATTATTATATGGCATTAGTTTGATACTAATGAAAATGTTCAATAATCATGTGTTATGCTCATGAAATCATGAATTTTGACCTCCACAAAATTATTTACTATTAGGTTCAAACAAACAAAAACAAAAATAATTGTAACTAATAGTTCATGAAATCAAGAATTTCAAACTCCATAAAATTATTTACCATTAGGTTCAACTAAAAAAAGGAAAAATTATAAATTATAGCTCATGAAATCATGAATTTTAAACTACACAAAATTATTTATCATTGGGTCTAAATGAGTAAGAATAAATTGGGTTGAAATAAATAAAAATGTTCACGAAATTATGAATTTTATATTCTACGAT